>SNQJ01S0076654.1:22282-40462 GCA_010110895.2 Picea sitchensis
TAAGATAAATTGTTTAATATTATTTTGTAAAGGGGAAATATTAGGGCTTTTGACCCCTTAGCTTGTGGTTTACCCTATTTTATGTGGACAAACTATGTCTAAGACTTTTTGTATAAATAGAGATCAAACTCAAGTCATTTTGATAACATAACTCTCCCATTGTGAGAAGTATTTGTTTGAAATTTTTGCTACTCTTGGTGATTATGGTGTTTATCTCTTATGAAATGTCTTTTGGTGAATGAATCTTGGTGAATGGATGAGGAGGATTGATGCGCATCCCCTAAAGGCTTTCTCTCTTGGCTCTTGGATGAATTTTGCATGGTAAACTAGGGTTTGATATCTCATTTCTCGGATTGGGTAAGGAAAAAATCTGCATATTCTATTTCTTTCTTGCTTATTTTGGTTATTGTTGGTGGAAACCCTAGGAAGGAGTATGTTGTATACACTCTCCATCATTGCTTCATCTTATTTTTAAGGTTATAATCCTTTCTTGAGCAAGGGTTGCTAGGTGGAATACAAGTGTGTATACCCTCCTAGATCTATCCTAAGTTGGTTGGAATACCCTAGGGAGTAAGAGGCTTTACATGCCTAGGTTTGTTGTTGATCTAACTTGTGCTTTAAAGACCCCATTAACCCAATTTTAAAGGCACTAATCTGAATATTTTTGCATTGGAGAAATACAATAGTACATTGGAAAACATGATTTCTTGCTATATAAACTTTTTGCAATCTGGGTTTTGTTTCTTTTTCCGAGAGAACATCTTAGCCACTAGGGAATCCCCTCTAAAGGGTTGTTTCTTTATTTTGTTACAAACATTCATATTCATCCATTAGGGTTGTTTCTTTATTTTGTTACAAACATTCATATTCATCCATTAGGGTTGTTTCTTTATTTTGTTACAAACATTCATATTCATCCATTAGGGTTGTAGAAACCCTAATCTAACTCCTTTAATAACTCTTAAATCAACCACTGAAAGTTGCTTAAAGTTTGCATACATAAACTACCAGGCCTAGCGCACTTTTTGGCAGACTTTGGGGGATTTTTAGTGACTAATAGTCTTGTTTTAATAACTTGTTTTTTACAGCCATAATGATGATTTATATTTTCTGCAGAAAGTGTTTACAACAACCTTACATTTTATGCTAGTATCTTGGTCTTTAAATCTCGAGTTTCACTAGTGTTTAGCTAGTTTTTCTCTTGCATCTTTCACTCGGTTTCTAGCACTTGTTTGGGTATTTATTGTGTCATTTCATTGCTGATATATATTGTTACTAACATCTGCTATGAGGAACAACAATCTTAACTTGCTTGTCCAATTTATATATTGCATTTTATACTTGGTTTTCTTTGTGTCTAAGGTAGGTATTATATCTTTGTAGGTAAATAAAGACTTTGGAAACCTCAAACAACCCTCAAGAATCATCATCAAGTTCCCTTTTCGATATATAAACTTGAACTTTAGGGGAATCCTTTCATACATCCCTTTTTTCGTCTCAATCCCCCCCTAGGGTCATCGAGATTTCCCCTTGAGGTGACTAGCTCATCTCTAAAGTGACGATAGCACCTACCTAAGTTGATAGTGGATAGGTGTTCTCAAAGTTGTCTCCATTTTGGTGGTTGGGTGAGGATTTTCCCAACCTACAACTTGTGCAATAACATTTTGGCGTCGTTGCTGGGGAGGATTTTGAATGCTCTCCCGAACCCTAACGACACTTTGGCAAGTTATCCCAAATCCTTTTCCCTAGATTTCCCGACGACTCCACCCAAGGGATGTTCCCTTTTCACCTCTTTGATGAGCTCTTATTGAATCTCATCTGGTGACTCCACCTTCTCATAGCCCTTCCTCTTACAAACCTTTTCCCCCTGGGAGGTTCAAACCTTCTAAGGTCTACCAAAGAAGGCCTCCTTGTCAAGTCTCTCATTGTCAAAACCCTCTTCCACGGTACCCTTCCCCTTGCTCCAATGGCTCACGCTTAGGAAAAATACCTCTACAAACCCCTTAACATGGCCACCATCCATGGATACCCCAACAAAATGCCAAAAGAGTCAAACAAGTGGTTACCGAAGTTCATAGGAAATAATGTAGTGACCGTTGAGGATCATATTTACATCATAGGATGGGACATGGAAAATGAAGGAATTGAGCATGAGTATGTAGCCATGAGACTACTGGCGTCATCATTGATTAAAGAAGCTCTTGATTGGTTCATAGACCTTCTGGACAATCACCTCACGTCCTATGAATATTTTTCCAAGTTATTTAAGAGAAGATGGTCAACAAAGACAGACGGTGGGACGCTTGTAGCTCAATTCAATCATATAAAGAAAAAGGAGAATGAGATAGTGAATGAATTCAATACCAAATTTGACAGGTTGTACAACCATATTCCGACAGATTTATGTTTTACATCCGCATTAGTCTGTCTCCTCTATATGAATGGTTTTGAAGAGAAATTTCACTTCATTCTAAAGGAAAAGAAGCCCACATCGTTGACACATTCCAAATAATATAGTGATGGAATTGAAGAGAATCTCCTTGATTTGAGGGTGGATCCTTTTCAGTACCATCGTGTTAAGGAAGAAACAAAGACTAAGTTTTTTAGCAACAATGCTCCTGATCCGATTTCCCTCTTGACTCAGAAGATAGATCAGATTAGTACTCAGTTTAGCTAGGTACAAAACCAGATCATGGGTTGTTTGACTACTGTAGAAAGAAATCAATATGCTCCCAGACCTCAGTTTACCAGATAAGAAAGATATGCCATAGGTTGGAAACCAAGGCCTCAACAAGAGGCAAAGGCCCATGATACTTTGAAACCAGTTAGGATGGTTGACACTGAAGCTTTCTACCTTCCATGCTAAGAAACTCACAGAGAAGATGAGTGTCCCTGATGAGATGAATATTCTCCCGAAAATATGAATTCTATGGATATGATTTGCATTTTACAAGAGGAACAAGTCACAAAAGAACATATCAATGAAGCTAGAAGACGGGGAAAAAGAGAAGGGAGACTCCATGCCTTGAATCACTTAACACATGATCAGAAGAAGGAGTTAAGGAGGAGGGAATTTTTTACCTACACTAGAAGAAATAAATCTTCAACCCCTCCATCATAGCCTGCCACTCCTCCATCAACAAAGAAGTTTTCCCCACTACCTCCACCTCCAGTACATGAGTTTCTTCTCGAGCCAGCTCCCAGAAATGAGGTTCAGTTGAATATAGATGTTGCATCCATGTTTGGAAAACTGAATATGACGATCTCAGTTATATAGATGTATAAGATCCCTTATGTGAGAAGGGAAGTCTTGAAGATATTACAGGTACCAACCAAGAAGGAAGATCCTCCTATCATTTTGAGCACTATGTACCTTGATCGACAAAGGGACAAGAATCCTCCCTGTTATCTTTCATTCGGCATGAATGGCCTCCGCTTGAACAATTGTATGCTTGATTATGGGGCCTCAACAAATGTCATGTCATTGAAGGTGATGGAACAACTTGGTTTGAAGACAACCCAAAGCTATGGTAATGTATGTGGTATTGATTCTAAAAGGGTCAAGGTTTATGGGTTATGTGAGGACATTGAGGTCTTTCTGGTTGATTTTCCACATATCAACCTCCTCATGGACACAATAGTGATCGATGTTCCAGATGCTTGGGGAGTGCTCTTATAGAGGATTTGGTCTTCTTCCCTTGGGGGTTTCCTTAGCATGATCCTTACCCATGCATACATCCCCATGGGTGATGTCACCTTTGAGATCTTGTGTAGTCGGGAAAAAAATGATAAGCATGTGATGGATCTTAATGGCCCTGATTATGTCAGTGAGTGTGACTATGACGTGCCTCAACAAATTATTGAGTATGATCCATTTGAGTTGTCTTTCATCCATGAATACTCCATAGATATTATCCTCCCAAGGAAAAATGAATACAAAGAGAAACTTGCAAAGTACTAAAGGAAAGAGCTAGGGTCTATCCAAATTTTGACTTCTCTCTTTTTTCCTGTGGATTTATCTTGCTCTATAATTCCTGAAAGTACAATCTCTTGAACCTGATATTTATTCACCTTTCCTTCTTTTCTTTCATTTCTTCTCCAAACCTTTCTATATCTAACATATTCCTTTTTCTCTGTAGATTACGTAGGTTGTCTTCCTTATTGTATTATTGCTAATCTTCACGATCTCGTGAACATGTTCTTTATTCATCTAATCTTCCTTTACATGTTCTTTTTTTTCCAAACCTTCTTATATCTAATATCATTTTTCTTTCTTAAATAAGTATCCATCATGCTTCTACAATCCCAAGATATGTGTCCATAGTTATGGCACTAGTAACATTCAATGTCATGGGGCCATTACATAAACTTTTCTTGTTTGAACATTTCTTAAGCTCTACAATCCTTATTATGTCCAAAGTTAGTACAGTGTAAAATGGCCAATACATAAAGGGAATTTACATACACGGAGAGTGAATGATATTCCTTGTGGTGTAGTCCTTCTAAATTACTACCTTGGTTGATCATGATCATGATTAGAGCTTCTTTGTGGCTTTGACGTGGAGGATCTTCTTATGTAGTCTTCTCCTTGATTCTTTTGCACATCTAGAATGTTATTCTTCAAGGGCTTGCATTATTCCTTATTTATTGAACCTTTAATGACTTATTCATAAGTATTTGGCTTCTCTTCATTCTTCCTTTAAATGACACAGAGCTTCTCTTCAATAACTGATGAGGATGTTTCTTTCTCTTCAACATTCGTGTTGAGATTGGCAATTTTTACTCTTAACATGACAAATTTTTCTTCAAGATTCTCCGTCTCTTCTTCTTTATTTATCATTTTGGTCCTCACGACTTCTTCTATTTGATTTTCTTCTTCAAGTTGGATCTTCAATATGATTATTTCATCTTCAAGTTTTATTTCTTGTTTAATAAACTTTGCTTCAAGCTTATTTATATCGTCATCTCTTTCCTTGAGATGATCTACGTGATATATTCTCTCTCTTTTACACTTCTTCCTTTTGTGTTTCTATATTGGCTTCTAAATACTACTTGAGGATCTCAGTTTCTTCAATTTTGATTCTTCCATCTTCTTTAGTTCTACACAGGTGTCTTGTTTTCTTTTCTTTCATTTCCTAGATATTCAGTTACCTTGTGATCAATTTATGCTTTGTAATCAAATTCTGCCCCTCTTACATTGCTCTTCCTCTTGAATTTAATGGGCCTTGACATCTCTTCTTCTTGTTTTGGCGCGTCATCTTTGGCATTCCGATTACGTGATGGGAAAAGAATGAGTATATATCTTATCCGAGTTCTTTAGGCGTGGGGGAATTTACCCACTTTGTCTTTTATTGAATCATATAGTCTTTCCAAGATGAAATCCATTGCTATTTTGTTCTTCTTCTTCAATTCTTTCTTAGTTGCGGTCAGGTTTTAGCATTGTATCCCTATCTGGCCGATTTCAAAATGCCATATCCATGTGCATGCAAACATGTTTTCATCCTTCTACTCTAATGCTCATACTCTAGACCACTCTGACCAAACATTGGTATTCCATTCCTGCTTGCCTCCATGACCTACCTTCCAATGGTTAAACTATTTCTGAGAGGAACTTGCTCTAATACTAATTTTTGGAATACTAAAATGGCGGGGGTGGTGAATCAATATGAGCACTATATACCACTTTTAACCAAAATATGTATTCTTTCACTTTAACAACAAATTTCAACAATATATCATCAATGTATCATCTATAGATGCATCCAATATATACACACACACACACACACACACGGTATTCCAACAATTGGTTAATGGAACATAAACAACATCATCGAGGCTGGCCGTTGATATTTACTTGGAAACCCAAATGGGAAGAAAACGCGCAATGCTTTCTTATATATATATATATATCAAGAATTCATTCATAAGAGCACCAACTTCTGATTCTCCGGCTACAACTGTAAGGAGGATAACCCTATTCTGGGGCTCAACCTAAAGAGATATACAACTCCCACGAATTCTCATAGCTCAACCATGGAGGATAAAACTCACGGTTCTCACGGCTCCAACGGAAGGTGGCTACAGCCACCTAGTTCTCGAGGCTCCAGCGGAAGGTGGCTACAACCACTAGTTCTTTCAGTCAAGCCCCGGAAGGTGGCTACAACCACCCTAGTTCTCGGGCTCAACTTTGAAGCTCCAAATCCATGATTCTATGACTCTAACCGGAAGGAGGATATGACCCCACAATCCCTTGCCCCGTCATGTTTCCCTAAAATATAAGTGTAAACCAAGCATCGGACTCTACCATTATCACTGCCACAAAATCTGTCACTATCATTATCAATGGCACTACCACTATCACTGTCGCGCCACTCCAGCGTTCACATCAACTGTGCAGCAATCACTGTGTCATCCACGAAACAAGATCCACTCTCATCCACATGCAAATCATGTCAATATTACCAAGAGGAATATCATCAAAACCATATGCTCAACATCAACAAGACACGACTCTACAAAGCATGCACCAAGATCACCAAAATACCATCCGCGAAGATGTATTATGCACGTACGCCATACCACATGTGGCAATACATAAACCATGCATCATCTTGTACCACAACATGTACCCAACAATGTATATCAATTATGTATATCAACCTCATTCCATGTACCAACAATGTATATCAATTATGTATATCAACATCATTCATGTACATCAACACCATACCATGCACCAAACATGTATCAACCATCATCATATACCATGTACCATTAAATGTGTATGAACCATATGCCAAGAATATGTGTCAAATGTGTACCAAGCATGTATATATATCACCAACAAGTGCCTCATACATATACCAAAAATGCATCTCAAACAATGTGCCCAATATCCAACATGCTCCTCAAACCATGTGCCTCAACCATATACCATATCACTCATTACATACCACTTAACATTATCAACATGTAACCCTCAAAACGTACATATAAACGTACTTGTGACTATAACGGAACACAGTGTATGTGATCATGAACTTACCAAACCTTCCTCAACTTCAGCAACAAGAGAATAACATCTTCATCAAACATTACCCTTAGTCTCACTTGGGAACTAGTTTTGTTAAGTGCAACCCTAACTTTTCAACAAGCATAACTTTATTTTGTAATGAAAAATGCAAAACTTTGTGCCAATGTTCTCGGTATTCTCTGCAATTCATCCAATTTTTACTGCTTGGAACATCCCAGAAAGGAGTTATAGCAAAATGGCTTGACCTTGTTGAATTACGTCTTATTAGAGAAAACTTGTAGAGAATGCCTTGCGTGAAATATTTGATATATGGATCTCAAAATATTACACAACATAATATGTCATATACTATATCCAATTCATTTTTTTTTTTCACTAATTTGGATATTATATGAGAAGAATTTATGACAGTTTACCAAGTACTTGTTTTGAGACTAGTTCCATGGTGGCCAACAAACCCTATATTCCATTGAGTGTATCTCCCAAACTAAAAGGGACTAGAAGTTGAAATTTCTACCAAATATACCTTGATATGTTTCATCAATATCCTCCATATTTCACTATCAGAATCATTCTAAAAAAGTTTATATTGAAAATGAGTAATATGACCTCTAAATAACATGCAACAGAACACACATCCTCACAAGATTTCACCCTCCTTGGAATTTCACCCTTATTTACTTCATCTTCCCTCGAAAATGCCTCAGGATATCCTTGGTTACCTCATATAAGAATCCTTGATCAATTAGGTAGATATTCAATGAACTTGTGTGTATTTGCAATGTACTTATGAGAGACTTCTTGATGGGTATTTATACTTTTTCTAGTAACCTCTTTCCTTAACTTTGGGACCACTTTCCTTAACTTTAGGACCTATTTCCCAACTTTATGGATTCTTGGAAATTTTTATTTACAACCACTTTACCCTTTTACCAATACTTGTAACCAACTAGGGGGCTTCTTGACCACTCTTTAGGGGTTTCCAACTTTGCAAGACCATATCTCCCTAGCTGTGAGGAGTGCGATTCCCACATATCACTAGAAATGGCATGAAGATTACTATCCATATATGATAGTATTACCTCTAATTTCACTATCCTTCATGTCCATAAACCTCAATCAACTTCAGGTCCCATAACCACACCTCAGGGCTACATGTGGGCTACATCAAATGTATGACTAACTCATCATGGAAATCTTGATCTAGGGGTTATTGTGTCTCAATGTCACTCTCAGGAGGTTGAAATCAATGGCAGCTAATTATCCAAATAGTGTCCAACATTAAGCACTTTAAAGCATACCATGGATGTACCACTTTATTAAAATCCAGAATGGTGTTTGTGAATTACTTGATCCACCCACCCAACCAACAATGATGGTGAGTCGTTTGTCCAAACCAATTGTCCAACATTAAGCACTTTAAAGCATACCATGGTTGTACCACTTTATTAAAATCCAGAATGTTGTTTGTGAATTACTTGATCAATCCACCCAACCAACAATGACGGTGAGTCGTTAGTATATAAAGCCATTGAATCAAGTGGGCCTCACTACAACCTCTACACTAGAGAGCAATATAATAGGGATCAAAAGTCAGAGGGAGGAACAATTCCTCATGTGCGGAGAATCGAGAACCTCCCCTACCTACATGTTCTTATCCAATTCTTTTTGTAATAGATAACCCTATTCTCGAGAATAAAGGAAAGGCAATATTCAAGCGCTATTGCACCCATTCCCATTTCAACCCTGTTCTTTTCTTATAGAGTAGAGACCCGTTGATGACTGGAAAAAATGTTGATAGCCAATGCGGAGAAATTGCCCGGTCAAGGCCCCAATTAGGCCTATACTCATGTGGGATGACAATCCTCACTGGAATGGGGCTCGATTTCCATTATTGGGGAATTCGCTCCTTCAAAGGAGACTTTACTTGAAGCTCTTCTAAGCTACTAAGCATAATATATAAAGAATTAATCTAACTCTGTTCTAAAGCTACACTATCCTAATTGGGATAGTAGAAGTAGTTCGTGATATTCCAGTTAGGAGCAAGAAAAATATCATAAATTGGATATGAGATAATAATAAACTATCAAGCTACAGAAACAGTTCAAATAACCTGATAATAATTAAAACAGATACACATCGACTTTGATTCAATAAATAGTTACTGAGAAAAGAACAGATATATATGCCCACACTCAAAATGAAAAATCATGAATGAAACATGAGATAAATATAAGCTAATAGAATATGGAAATAGTTCTCATAATCAAACAATAGTTAAAGCAAAAACATATGAATAATCACTTACAAAATAGTTACTGAGAAATCACAAATATGCATACTCATATTTTAATCTATTATCATTCTCATCAAATACAATCAAGAATGAAATGACACAATAATTTCTCAAAAAATTCTAACAATAGTGAAAAAATTGAGAACATAAACATTCATTCATTAATAAATATGAAAGAAGAATAATAGTGGCCTGCAAAATATGTATTTCATTAACCTTGAATAATAGTACCAAAACAACTAAAACACCATGGAAGTACTACCATTTTTCAGGTCTTCAAATCTCAAAATTTTGTTTTTTACAATAATGTACATAGCCAATTTTCTCAAAGTTTCCAACCCCCTCTTCTATCTAAATTGTTACAATAATTAGAAATAGAGGATCCTAAGACATATAACTAATTCCACATTTTGTTTGAATTAATTGATCTAGATATAGATTTGATTTGATGAGTGGTATTAAGGAGAAATATTATCCTTACTACCAACAACTTCCTTTTTGACTTTTCCTTCTTGCATATGCACGTGATTCTCCCATAGGGTAACATTATTTGACATTAGTGAAATTAGTGCTGGCTAGGGAATTTMTTCATTCAACTTACTTCGATATATCGGTTTAGCAATTTCTTCATGCCCTGATTTGAATTTCAATAAGAAATTACTGATGGTTTTGAAACATTTTGTAGGYCGAGTGATGAATTGTCTGACACTATCCACATTGAAAAAACTGAGTTGAGTGATCATGTTTGTTCTTGAACTAATATGCTGATGTACATCTACAATAAAATATGATAAGGGTATTGATTGGCCAAGAAATTGCACATGAGGCATCTCATAATCTTCAATTATATGTAGAGCTAGATCCCATAAGTCTGAGTAGCTCTTGACCGTTTCCTTGAGTTAATCCTTTCAGAATAAGAAATCGATATGCCAGGAGTCAAGTGATGCTTGTATTTGTATTTTTTCCTCTTCAGAGAATATGGAGTAACACAGAGGAAAATTAGTTTCCCTTGTTTCCCATGCTTTCAAATCATCAAATAATATTTGAGCTTCCTGTCATTTCTCAAACTGTGTTTGATATTTTATAATGAACTGAAGCACTTTTTCTTGTTGTTCTTTGATGACATACAACTTGGTGTAAAGTGACTCTTGTAAAGAAGCTAGTTTACTACTCAATTCCATAGCTTATTTCCTTAAAGTTCCTGAATTTTCTATTTTGATTTCCATTTCATCTAATTGAGCAGTCAAGGTATCCACTTGTTTCTCATAATTTTTGCTTAATTTCTCTTTATCATCAAGAAATAAAACTACATGTCTATCATGTTCAGCTCCGATTTCATCAATCTTGGTTGTTAACTGTACAATGGTATTCGGGGAGATTATATTTTCTTTTGCAAGCTGCTTTAACCAAGTTTAATGTTTCTCTTACCAGTCGTCTTCTTGTGACTTCAATTTCCCTTGTTATTCTTCCACTCTTTTCCTTTCTCTTTTTGGTTGAGCAAAGAGTTTACTTACAAACCATTTATTTGCACTAGCAAATGCCCCTAAAATATCAGTAGCTTCCTCTACAAATTATTCAGCAATTGAATGAACAACATCCTAGAGCTTGATTGTTTCATGTGTAACCTCCTCGTGGTGAGAAATATTTCTCCTTTTCGTCCTTCTCTTGACAATGGTTTTTTTCTTATCATCAAAGGTGTAATAATGAAGTGATAGAACAATGTCTTGGATAGGTTGAAGATTGTCGAGATCAAGAGAAATTGGAACTATTCTTCCAGGAATGGAAGTTATAGGGGTATTATCAATGGTAGGAACAATAGGAACGATAGTTCAGTGAACATTTTCAGTACTCGGGTTGGTACTAAGATCTACATTTACCTTAGGGGTTTTCTCAGGAGTGTTTATTTCTACTTGGTTCTGCTCCTGTCCTTTTGTGGCTTTGCCTTGTTGATTATGTGTATCCAATTGCATGTCATTTGTTGAGACATGATGGTCATGTTTTGTTTCATATGTGGATTGTTCATCCTCTTCTTCATCAATATTTGTTTCCTCAATATCTTGTTTTTCATTATTTTCCTTCAAGAAGGCCTTCTTCCTCTTGAACTGCCAATCTAGGAATTATTTGATTTTGAATTTATTTTTTATTTCATCAATTCTATGAGAGACTTCATGAAAACTTATGGATCTCTCAAAAACAATGTCAAAGGGGTCATCCTCATGGGTGTATGATTTATTTTTTACCATAACACAATGTTTTTTAACAACCTCTATTGGATCATGTTTTTTGAAATTCCCTTGAGCCAACCAAATTCCTTCCAATTGATCCACATCCTTGAGAGCATGTTTTGTATTTAATAAAGTAAGAATGCCTATTGGAATTGGGAATGAGGGTCAATGATTTTTGTGACTTCTTGGCAAGGATGCAACAATGTTGACACTAACAATTTGGTATGCAATTTCTTTCAGAGCTAGTCTGTTTGGGACATATATGGGTAAAAGATGGGGAGCACCTCCACACCCATATATTCTAGTGTATGAGAATTCCTCATCCACAATCTAGTCACCAATATCTTTGATAGTATCCATAGCCTCCTGAGTGAATCTAGGAGTTGGATTATTTTTTAAAAGCAAATGCAGAGAAATCATGAAGAAATTGTAGTTGCCATAGAAAAAATTCTTACAGCTGATTGCCCACATTTTAGAGCAGTACAAGTGGACTTYTTCTTTAGYGGGAGATCATTTCCAAGCTAAAAGGGAAAAAGGGGTAACTACACCAGGGATGATTTTAGGGGCTAAATTTCGCTCATGGGCTAATTTTCCATGGTTTTTCCATAAATGAGATTCGTTATTTTAAAAATGATTCGCCCAAATTCTATATGATAAAAATATTTTACCTTAAAAATAGCCAAATTTTTATAAAAACTATATAAAATACTTAGAAATTTGAATATTTTTACAAAAATATCGCCAAACATTTATAGTTGACATATTAAGGATTAGTAAGATTCGCCAAGGTTTCTACATCTTCAAATAAATTTCCATCCTTAAAATCATCCCTGAACTACACAGACAACATTAGTCAGATAACCAGACACAAAGTTATGGGCATTATCCTGAAGGTGCCTCTTGATATTTTTGAACCTCTTGTTTGATGTTAACAGAGAGGATATGTGCCCAATTAAAAACTTTTCATGTGAGAACCTAATGGATAAGAGGGACCCAACACAACTTAAATTTAGAGGAATTTTTTTCGCCATATAGGTGACAGAGCATGATGGCAACCAACATGGGGGGTTTCTTTAATTTTGGGACAGGATAAATCTTGTCTCCTATGATTTTGAAAGAATTAGGGTCATTCCACCATTCTCTAATCAAATCAGTCATCTGCAATTCCTCCTTTTCAACTTCTTTTTGAATAATTTTTTTCATAAAATTATCATCTAGATTGGTTGTGGGTGGACCTAACTTATACATATTGGTAATATCGTTTGGTATGAAATAACCAATAATCCGACCAAAAGGAATTGACAATTGTGCATGTAGAAATATCATTATGAGAGATTATTCATTGTGCCATGTCATAGTAGGGAAGTATGGCTCGTCTGGTAGCAATATTATGAAGATCAAACCTCCTAATGTCAACTAGGTCGTCATCATTTGATTTGTATTCATATGAGAAGTTTCCTTCCTCGATGAATTATTATAATTGGCTCCATTCTAAGCTATTGGTTTATCTTGTCTTGAATGCCATGTCCGAGAAAAATGTCAAGTTTGGTTTTTTTTTTTTTTCTCTGATTTCCTCTTCCTCAACCTTTTCTTGCTTCATCTTCCCTTTTTGCGTCATCTTGTATTGACAAACTCCTGCAAATAGATGGAAAAGTATAAGTTTTCTTTCAAAAACAATTAATAGGTTCTGTTGAATTGACAATAAGAGCGATAATACTAACCAAAAGAAGAAAGTTGTAAAGAATTCAGTGTAGTTTAAAGCTTCTATGCTTATGAAATTGGGGTTTGTTATAATATTGTGAAGTGTTGTATAAATTGGTAGCAGAGTGAGATATTATGTTATGCATGAATTGGCGCCGATTAATGTATTATATCTCTTTATCCAATGCTTCATTAAGTTCATTCAAGTCTCATAATAACATCGTGAGAGCCATTAATGAAGGAAACGACACTTAGGTTTATTCAAATTTTGGAGGCAACATTTATCACCGGCACTGGCTCACCGGGAATTCCTAAGACTTAACCTTTAAACGAAGAACAAAGACTGGGTTGGTATGTTTGTTATAATTATAGTGTTTTCACTGGTGATTTTTCTCTTAACCGGGAGATCGGGACACCGGCCCACTGAGAGATCGAGGAACCGGGGTACCATGAATTATTGCAAAAATTTAAATGCGACCATAAAAATACTAACTGTGGAACCGGGGTACCATTATTCTGCTCATACTAACTGGTACACTTGTCTCATTATTCTGCTCATACTAACTGTGTTCAACTTCAAGAGTAAGTCCAAGTTGCTTGGACTCTTTTAAATCTTGGAAAGTTTTTTCCAAGACTTTCTTTTGCTACGGATAGTCCACTTCTAAATCACTTTCTAAGTATTTTGTTCAAGGGATCCTCATTTGTTGTATCTCTTTTTGGCTTAAACCCTTTTGCACGACCTCGAGTGGTAATAAAAGCATATTAAGTTCATTAATAGTTTATTCTTGCATATGTTGTGATTATGAATACATTTCTCTCAAATTTTTGGACATTAGTGGGTATGATGATCACTTGGGTCACAAATAGTGCATGTAGTAACCCTAAGAAAGTAGTCTATATACTCACTAATGTGTGCCCCACATGCTACACAAGAAGAACTTCCATGTCTATTTACCTAGGCTAGTGGAATATAGACATTTTTCTGTATATGAGATAATTTTGACAAAATATAATGAAATACCATTGTCAAGAGGGGTGTGATTATCACTTGGGTCACAAATAATGCATGTAGTTTCCCTAAGAAAGTATTCTATATACTCACTAATGTGTGCCCCGCATGCTACAAAAGAATAACTTATGTGTCATCCCCAAGGTGTAGGACAGTCGGTGACGGATTGTGTTGTTAAGGCACTCTGTGATGTTAAGTCACCGGTTTCAAACCTGCGGGGACAAAAAATCCATCCATGTTAAGGGTTGACGTGGCTCAGGTCGGGTGCGATCCCTGGGTGATTTTGAAGGCTTAGATGCCCATGAGTCGTGGTTTCTCAAGCCATAGGCTAGTCCCGCGGATCACGAAAAAACTAGCAAATAAAAAAAACAAAAAAACTTTTGTGTCTATTTACCCATGCTAGTGGAATATAGGCATTTTTTTACATATGGGATAATTTTGACAAGATATAATGAAATTCCATCCTCAAGATTTATATAAAAGACTAGTTTAATCATAGGAGGTAAGGGAGGTGGCTATGAAGTGTATGTGTCTGCACTACCATAGAATTCAAGGATAATGATTAACTCTCTTTTGGCATGTTTTCCAACATATATCCCCCTTTTTAAACATTATTTATAATATTTATAGAGTTGAACCAAGGATGATCAACAATACAATATTTGTGACAATGTGTATGGAGTCCTATTTCCTTCTTTAGAGTTAACGTTGTTTCCTAGTTTGGTTGCATCCTGCATGAAGTTGGGATAATTAGATGCTTGAGAGGGGGAATGATTAGAAAGATGTTTGACGAGTTTTTTTACTTCTTCAAGTTCTTTTTTTTAAACTCAGTTCCCAACCACTTTACCTTGTTTAGTATACTCAAATTAATAACATTATAAATGTTGTTAAAACATTATAAGTAAGTGCTCATTGAAAAAACTCTCATAAATCAAACATTTTAAAAACTATGATTGAAAGTATAGTGAACCTAGTGTTACACACCAAAATGTCACACTTAAGTGTGACACCTATTTACACCNATATCATTATGAGAGATTATTCATTGTGCCATGTCATAGTAGGGAAGTATGGCTCGTCTGGTAGCAATAGTATGAAGATCGAACCTCCTAATGTCAACTAGGTCATCATTATTTGATTTGTATTCATATGTGAAGTTTCCTTCGTCGATGAATTTGTATAATTGGCTCCATTCTAAGCTATTGGTTTATCTTGTCTTGAATGTCATGTCCGAGAAAAATGTCAAGTTTATTTGTTTTTTCTGATTTCCTCTTCCTCAACCTTTTCTTGCTTCGTCTTCCCTTTTTGCGTCATCTTGTATTGACAAACTCCTGCAAATAGATGGAAAAGTATAAGTTTTCTTTCAAAAACAATTAATAGGTTCTGTTGAATTGACAATAAGAGCGATAATACTAACCAAAAGAAGAAAGTTGTAAAGAATTAAGTGTAGTTTAAAGCTTCTATGCTTATGAAATTGGGGTTTGTTATAATATTGTGAAGTGTTGTATAAATTGGTAGCAGAGTGAGATATTATGTTATGCGTGAATTGGCGCCGATTAATGTATTATATCTCTTTATCCAATGCTTCATTAAGTTCATTCAAGTCTCATAATAACATCGTGAGAGCCGTTAATGAAGGAGACGACACTTAGGTTTATTCAAATTTTGGAGGCAACATTTATCACCGGGAATTCCTAAGACTTAACCTTTAAACGAAGAACGAAGACTGGGCTGGTATGTTTGTTATAATTATAGTGTTTTCACTGGTGATTTTTCTCTTAACCGGGAGATCGGGACACCGGGAGCAAATTGTTAAAGTTTTAGGACAAGGCGTATTCCCTGATCTGGTGTACCATGAATTATTGCAAAAATTCATGGAACCGGGGTACCATGAATTACCATCTGATCCCACTGAGAGATCGAGGAACCATGAATTATTGCAAAAATTTAAATGCGACCATAAAAATATAGATCCAGTGCCACCCAGACACCGAGAGATCAAGGTAGTGGGACCGATAATCCATTAAAGAGTTAAAACAAAGTCTAGCCCGATACCACTGGGAAAAACTTCTTACGGGAGATTATTTGCAAATAAAAACGAAAAGAAAAACTGATCCGGCACTATCGGCCCATTGGGACACTGGGGCACCGGCCCACTGAGAGAGCGATATTAAAGTTTCAGAAATGAAACATTTGTTGATCCGATATAAACATTTGAGATCGAGAAAGTTGTTTTATTACTAAGTTATTTTGTTTTTTAAAAGAGTATTTGGCAAGATTTTATTGGAATATAAAGAATTAAAAATTATTAAAAGAGAAATAAAAAGAATGAAATAAACAAAAGGGACCCAATATTATTTATTAAAAAATTAAAGATAATGGGGAGTTGTTGAGGCTCAACAAGACCCTCCCTATTTCTTTAAAATATAGAGTATGTCCATCCACATTGTGAACGAATATAGTTAGATATTGAAGGGGATGGTGCCAATTGTCATTGTGATGCTCAACAAGAATGGTGATGTGGTACACTTGTCTCATTATTCTGCTCATACTAACTGGTACACTTGTCTCATTATTCTGCTCATACTAACTGTGTTCAACTTCAAGAGTAAGTCCAAGTTGCTTGGACTCCTTTAAATCTTGGAAAGTTTTTTCAAAGACTTTCTTTTGCTATGCATAGTCCACTTCTAAATCACTTTCTAAGTATTTTGTTCGAGGGATCCTCATTTGTTGTATCTCTTTTTGGCTCAAACCCTTTTGCATGAACTCGAGTGGTAATAAAAGCATATTAAGTTCATTAATAGTGTATTCTTGCATATGTTGTGATTATGAATATATTTCTCTCAAATTTTTGGACATTAGTGGGTATGATGATCACTTGGGTCACAAATAGTGCATGTAGTAACCCTAAGAAAGTAGTCTATATACTCACTAATGTGTGCCCACATGCTACACAAGAAGAACTTCCATGTCTATTTACCTAGGCTAGTGGAATATAGGCATTTTTCTGTATATGAGATAATTTTGACAAAATATAATGAAATACCATTGTCAAGAAGGGTGTGATTATCACTTGGGTCACAAATAATGCATGTAGTTGCCCTAAGAAAGTATTCTATATACTCACTAATGTGTGCCCCACATGCTACAAAAGAATAACTTATGTGTCATCCCCGAGGTGTAGGATAGTTGGTGACGGATTGTGTTGTTAAGGCATTCTGTGATGTTAAATCATCGGTTTCAAACCTGCGGGGACAAAAAATCCATCCATGTTAAGGGTTGACGTGGCTCAGGTCGGGTGCGATCCCTGGGTGATTTTGAAGGCTTAGATGCCCCTGAGTCGTGGTTTCTCAAGCCACAGGCTAGTCCCGCGGATCACGAAAAAACTAACAAATAAAAAAAAAAAAAAAAACTTTTGTGTCTATTTACCCATGCTAGTGGAATATAGGCATTTTTTTTACATATGGGATAATTTTGACAAGATATAATGAAATTCCATCCTCAAGAATTATATAAAAGACTAGTTTAATCATAGGAGGTAAGGGAGGTGGCTATGAAGTGTATGTGTCTGCACTACCATAGAATTCAAGGATAATGATTAACTCTCTTTTGGCATGTTTTCCAACATATATCCCCCTTTTTAAACATTATTTGTAATATTTATAGAGTTGAACCAAGGATGATCAACAATACAATATTTGTGACAATGTGTATGGAGTCCTATTTCCTTCTTTAGAGTTAACGTTGTTTCCTAGTTTGGTTGCATCCTGCATGAAGTCGGGATAATTAGATGCTTGAGAGGGGGAATGATTAGAAAGATGTTTGACGAGTTTTTTTACTTCTTCAAGTTCTTTTTTTTAAACTCAGTTCCCAACCACTTTACCTTGTTTAGTATACTCAAATTAATAACATT
>SNQJ01S0076655.1:0-10234 GCA_010110895.2 Picea sitchensis
CTCTTCTACCTTATGCACCTTGCTTGGAGGGTCAAATTGTGGATGCTTTTGCTGATTTTTGGATGGAATTTCTGCAATTAGGGTTTTATCTCATGCTATCTTGGTGAAGTGAAATTTCTGCAATTTTAGCTTTGTGCTATCAACATTTCATGGTAATTTCTATTTTTCATGCTAGATGTCTTTCTTGGTGAAATCCTAAGAGAGGAGAATAAGTGCTTCCTCATCTCACAAGGTTAACTTTGTCCAAAATTTGTGAAGGAATCCTTGCTAAGGTTAGACTCCTAAATCCCTAAAGTGTTATCACTTCAATATTTTAGCCATATACATTTGATTTTAATCTAGTTGAAGCATCAAGAATGGAGAAAACGTTTCTAGAGCCCAAAAGTGCTTGCACTCTAGTGATCCTTCTCTTTAAGGTTTAAACCCTAAGGCCCTAATGTGTTATCACTTTAGAGTTTAAACCCCACCTCTTGGTTTCTACTTTAAAAATCTTCAATCATTGTGTATTTCTATTATAAAGATTCCATATCCCTCAAAGGCACTATTTTAACATCTCTCTTTTGGTGAAATCGATCAACAAACACTCTCTTTCAATTCTCTCAAGCTCTCTACTAACCTTGCTAACACTAACACTCACTAACTTGCTGTTGTTGCAAAATTTTGCTCCAACCATCTGAATACACTTTTTATTTACTACAGACACTCTTGTAAAGGTGGTTTAAATTGATTAGACTTTATTTTAAGCAATTGGATAATGTTCTATGTGATGCATGCTTATTTTTCTTGGTCAATTGTTGAAACTCTAAGATATTTTTATTGTTGTTGTTACAAATTCATATTATTGTTATAAGAATATTGTACAGCTACAAATTTGTACCATCCATTGGAAATTTTCATTGTACAATGTATTATGAGGTATTAATTCCATGTTTGTACTTGAAAATCATCACATATATGCTATAAATTGTTCTCATTTTGGGTAGGTACTCAAACATCTTTATACCTCTTCTACTACCTTGACCTAGACTAATCTTTAGGTGATCAAGAGAGGGGGAGATAAGCTTGACTACTTTACTAGCTATTTTGATCCCTTGAGGTCACTAGGGAAGGCTCCCTTGTGGTGGACTTCTTCCATCACTAAAACGAGAAAAATTCTTACTAAGGTGATAGTGGTAGTATTTTCCATAGTTGCACAAATTTGGGGGACTCGTGCTAGGATTCACACAAGTATAAATCCTGTGATAATAGTTACAATTGAGAGGATTGGTGTGACAAATCTATGTATGAGTTTATTGGTGAGGTGAGATAAGTCGTTTGAATCTACACAAGTTGTAAACTGAGTTGATAGTGCTCATATTGTAATTGTTTCTCAATAACAACGACTTAGCCATGTATTAGGCATGTTTCATGCGACCCACACTATTTTGTGTATGTATTTTTTTTTTTACGATGTTTTTCTCTTGGTTTCTCATGTTAATGGATGTATTCTTATATATGACCAAGTTTTAAATGGTTAACAATTGTCTAAGTAGACAAGAGTTGCACTAGAGTAAGAGTGTGACTCGTCGGTCGCCTAAAAGATAGTATGTGTATGCTCTAGGTGAAGAGGCATAGTCCAAATGAAGTATCCTTGGTGTTTCCAATCAACCAAGAGAGAAATTTTGTGGTGCCACATACCCTCAAGAGGTGCACAATTGAAATATTGGACTAGGCACACTTTCAGGAAGTGACAGATGGTATCCGAGCTTGTTCATTGCAGATATTGATGAAGGGTTGGTGAGATATTCACCACTATCTCAACGAGATATGGTATCAGATCTTGAGACACACTCTACTACTATGGTGGTGACAATGGTGATAGAGCACAACATGAAGGCAATTCGTTACAAAGATAGTTCAGTGGGAACGTTCATAGACTGGGGGAACTGTTCAGTGGAGTGAATTGGTTCATTAGAAACTTTGCATCAGAATTATAGTAGAGATTCGATTGATGGTGTGGTGGAAGGTTGAGTTGGACACACACATTGAACAGGTTGAGAGTAGAGTTTGTGGTGAAATGAAGCACTTGGATAGGGTGGGAGATCATAGAAATCATCGCAGACTTGATCACAAAGACATTTTGGGCATAGGCTCAGTTGGTTTGATGTGTGATGGAAGTCAGTGCCAGACCTGTTGTGCACACCTTGGAGAGACTAGGCACAAAGTTCGTTGGGTGAAATGAGTACTTGGGAAAGGTATTTGAACACAATATTTGTTGCATGACTTGTCACAGATTTAATTGTAGAAGTGATCACAAAAGAGGAGAAGTTATAAGTTGCAACAAGTTGAAGCACTTGGGTGAACAACTTGAGGCGACCTAGAGGAGCTCTTTAATAGGAAGTTGGTTGGGCATGTTTCCACCATGACACCTTCGTTTTGTGCATCACTGAGAAAATTAATTGAGTTGAGCCAGGTTGTTGGATGAGTGGGTTGATCACAACCTTCGGATGAGGTAGCTCTTCATAGAGTTACAACAATCAATTAACATCAGTACGACTTGATAGTTGGGTGGTGTATGCATGGTGTCTTGAAGTAGAAGCAATCAAGGTGCGTGGATGGCAAGACATTGGAGATGAGTTTGGCCAGTTGCATGCAAATTTTTGGACTTAGATGGATTTATGAAGTGGACTGATGGAATTAGCCTTGCATTGCAACAATGGACTTGCAGGTTTGTGGAGTTGTGGATAGTGATTGAGAGGACATGTAGAGATTCAGTTTATTGGGAAAGTGGAGGTCCAAGACAACAGACTTAAACCATGGGTGTAGGAAAGAATTCCATTGAAGAGGTACAATTGGTTCTGATTTCTTGTATATCCTAAGTGTTGCAGTGAGTTCTTTGAAGGGAAGTCAGATGACTTGGTGGTTCAAGTGCAATCCATTTCTGTAGTGAAAACTGGCAGAATTGAGGAAGACTCAAATGGCATAGATTCAAGGAAGTCTTGTAGCAATTTGGGACGCCTTCGTTGGAAAAATGTGAAAAAATATTGGGGTGAATTTCTTGGAGGAGTCCCATGGTGGACTTAGGAAGATTTGGATGTAGCTATGGAGGTGTCTTGAGGAAGCTTCCTAACTCTTTGATGAAGTGAGTTGGACAGGTTTCTATGGTGAAGTGGGAAATGAAGTCTGTATGTGCCAAGTTTGAGAGGATGGGTGAGGCACCTTGGTTCTTGGTGCCATAGCCATATTTTTTGGTCATCCGATGACTTGACAGTTGTGACAACAGTGCCAAAGTTTTCACACATGAAATAGGTGGAAGGTAGTGTTGTTCTAGGAGATGGATGGAGTCCACGAAGAAGTCAACCAAGAATTGTTGGCAGTCAACCTGAATGGGAAGAACACATACTAAGTGACTTGGGTGGTGTTCAATTTCCTTTAGTATGGGACATTGGATGAGGCAGAGTGTACCTTGGTGACTTGTTGATGATTGTGCGATGAATTAGAGATCTAGGGAGGGCCATTGGTTGAGGTTGGTAGAAGTATTGGTTTGAACATGATTAAGGCATGGAAGTTATTTGAGGTGAATCAATCTACTTGGAACACTTTGGACAATTTTTTGGACATTTGACATTTGAGGAGTGTAGGCATGTTGGCCACACTCATCACATATGTTGAGTTTCAAAGAGGTGACTTGACAAAAGGAGGCAAGTTGAGGACTTGCCTTTGTTTGAAGGATTGTATAGACATGTAGATTGTATCATGGTTGGGTGATGAAGTAATGGGGAAAAGATAGTCTGGATGTGCAGTTCTTGGTGCAAAGATTGGATAACTGTGCTATGAGGTGAACACTGAAGTCAATTTTACACATAATTATTTGTTTCGGGGTGACTTCATAGTGAAACAAGGTGAGGGGAAACCTTGTCTTGGTCTTAGATTGTTGTGCAAATGGAATGAATTGCAGAAGGAATTTGAGTACGGACACACCAATAGGTTTGAAGTGAAACACTTAGAAATTATGGAGGATCTACTTGATGAATGTTGGACGATGGAAACAATAGGGAGGAAAGGATGGACACTTTCCTTAGTCTTTAGAGTTGGATGGAGTGACAAAGATGTAGAAAAAATAGTATAAGTTTGGGCATGAGGAAGTGGATTCTCATGAGTTGGGAATGAAAATTAGAATAAATACCCAATTAGTCCAAGGAATGGGGGATATTGGTGTGTAGAGACATGGCATAGTTAGTTGAACTATGGGCACAACAACAATATCACCGAAGTTCAACACTTAGGAAATTTTTTGAAGTTTTGATTATGGTTGCAGTAGCAGTTGAGGCAACTGTTGATTTTTCAATAGGCAAGGTTAAGCATGAAGTTCATTCCATTTTTTAGAATTTAACTTAACCATAACCAATAATGTTACAGTAACCAAGATCAAAAGAAGAAACACCATGCACAAGAACACAAGAAGTATCCTGGGAAACCCTTCTCAACAAGGAAAGAAAACCCATCCATATCCTTTTCTATATTCTTCAAGAGAAAGACCTTCACCACCAAGAAAACCTAACACACAATAGGGTGATTTAAAACCCTATAAGACTAGCACCCAAGAGAGGTGTGCACTTTTCCCAAGAAGGTGTACTTGCTGAAATTCCAAACTCACACAAAATATATGATTCCTCAATGGGGAATTTACCTTTACTTATATTAGACTTGACCTGTCAAGAAAAGTGTCTATTGGCACAATAGGGCCGATCTATCTATCTCATAATATAATTAATATTAACCATATTAATTATCCTTTACATTAATTATCAATTACATTAAGGTGGGGCCGACCTGTACCCTTTACATTACAATTAGGGTTACATGCAGGTCTGACTCTTGAACAATATAGCAAGAGATATCATACACCCACTAGTGATCATCCACTAGGGGCACATCCATATGGATGCCCATATCTCTAGTTCACTGCATTACACAGAATAACCACTTCTTCACTAGTTCTCAACCACTAGGATCACGTTCACCCGTGATCGTCCACAGGCACGTCTAATCAACAGATATTCTTTCCCACTGCATTACACATGAGAGTCATCTAGAGTTTCTCATCAACTCTCTTCTCAGAGGAGGCTAATACACCATCTTCATCTCTGTCTCATGAAGATGCACCCAACACTTTGGGATCTCACACGTTCACCTTGTGCTTAGCTACAGACATGTCCAAATATGTAGATCTCCTTTCTCACTGTGTTACAAAGGAGAATCATATGGATTTCTTCTCAACTCTCTGTAAGGAGGAGGCCATCTCTATGTTCCAACTCTGTATCAGATATGGGCCACACACCCCTCTCAAGGGCTCTATTTCAGGTTTGTGTCCTAGAGAATGTCTTACGTAGCTGCAGTCATCAACACTCCCTCTCAGTGATATGAAAATAGAAGGCTAACTTGTTATGCTATGCAAGCACCCTCTACTTCATTAAAATAAACTTTACAGGACCTTGCTCCATGTGTTAAAAATATGCAAGAATAATTTATGTGCCAAGTTTATGTATCTTCTTTTAAATGATTATGTGTGAGGTCTTTGCAAGATTAATTATGTTGTTTACATAAATAAAAAAACAAATAATAACTTGCATCAAGTAATAACCAACAAACACTCACAACAAGAACAACATGATAAAGGAGTTCACCCCTCTTTGGGCTACATCTCCTTGAGCCTCCATTAATGGACTTGGCTCTCTGGGATTAATTTGTCAAAAGTTATTTTACAAGCTTATTCTCAACTCAAATGGAAATTCTGACTGTACCATTGGGATCAGAACGCATAAACACCCGAAAAATGACTAATAAAACTCTGAAAACGGATCATGGATCATCCGGGCATGACCTCTTCTACATGTGGCCTAAAGCTTCCCTGAGCTTCCTTGTGGCAAAAAAACCTGTAAAAGTCCTCAAAATCCTCTGAAACCTGTCCCAATGTGTCCAGAGCATAACAATTAGCCAAAAATGACTATTCAGTCACAAAAAACAAACTTGGACTCAACAAAACATGACCTCAATCAATGAGGGCTTCAAGCTCCCTTAAGCTTCTTGAAAATTCAATGGTTAAAAAACTGCAAAAGAAGTCTTCAAATGGCTGTGAAAACAGTGCCAATGGATTCAGAATGTCCAAAAACCCCTAGCTTGGATTTTATGGCACCTCATTTGGCCAAAAAGTGAAGAAGATAGGCCTCCTGCCATTCTCTTCCTCAAGCTTATTGTCTCTAGTTCGCCAAAACGCACCTTTGTGTGCTCTCAACCAATAACACGCTCCAAAATCATGCTAAAACCTAGCACACACGCATAACCGAAAAATGGGCTAAACCGTCGAACGGTTAGGACACGCCCAACCCCTAACCGCCAAGACCACGGGCATATGGGTCCACATGTGACCACGCGCTATGGCTAAAAGGGGGCTCCATTGACATGGCAAATGGCTAAATGACAAGTGGTCATATGGTTATTCATAGGACCGGGGTTTTGAATATGTTAAAAATTCACGTGCGCAATATGCTAACCGGTCATATGTACTACAATACAACCGCGGGCTGGGGCTAAGCCCCAACTCGACCCCCTGCCATATGAAACATTAATTCAATTCAAATAACTATCAAACCATATATTAAACAAGACATATGATATGGCGCGTTGGCAGGGCGGACTTTGTTAAAGATTTACATGCGTGTGGGGAGGTCCATGGTTCGAACCCCACGGAGTCCATAATTTTGAACTAACAACTATTGCCAATAACGGGGTGCCACGTGGCAGCCCATGACTGGGCCACGTGGCACCAAAACACTTGCCAAAATGATGCCACGTGTCAAAACACCATTCGACCTCAGCTACCAATCCAAAACTGCCATGTCATCATCTACCATGTTAGTGTACGGACGTACGACCTCTGCCACGTCAGCCTGTACGGACTGCACAGTGAGCGTCCCTTTTTTTACCTGTTTGACGATTCGAACAGATCGCGATATCTCTCGCTCCTAACGTCCATTTGAACCCAAACAAGTTGCGTTGGGTTCATGATGATGAGGGCTACGCTCTCGTTTGTTTTGAGGCAATTCTGAGAACATTGTTTTTTGAGCTAAATTTTGACCCCTGGTCCAGATTTTGATCACTCAGCTAGGGAGGCATTTTCCACCAGGCTGAGTCTCTCATGGAAATACTCGAACTTTGTCTTGGCAAGTGGTTTGATGAATATATCTACGATATGTTCATGAGTAGGAAGATATTTCACATGTATTGTCTTCCTATGCACCATGTCTCTGATATAGTGGTACTTTATCTCAATGTGTTTCAATCTGTCATGAAACATAGGGTTCTGAGAGAGATTTACATAGCTCTAGTTATCACAATGAATAGTAGTAGAATCCATCTCATGATCAAACAAGCCAGTTAGAATTTTGCAAAGCCACACTGCTTCACAAAATTCTACATTCAATGCAATGTACTCTGCCTCTACGGTGCTTAATGCCACATAACTTTGTTTTCTGCTACACCAGGAAACCATGGCAGACCCTAAAGTGAAACAACAATAGGAGGTTCTTTTTATGTCCACTGCGCTTCCTGCCCAATCTGCATCGGCATATCCCTGTAGGCTCAAGTCTACATTGGAGGCATATCTTAGGCCATAACCAACTGTCCCTTGTAAGTATCTCAATACATGTTTTGTAGCTATCTAGTGTGTCTGTCTCGGTTGGCTCATGAACTGGCTAAGCAAATTTACTGCATAGAAAATGTCTGGTCTGGTGTTAACCAAATACATTAGTGATCCAATCAACTGTCGGTATAAGTGGGGTAGACATTATGCCAAGAAGTATGCTTTAGGGTTGTTGGTAGTACTTGGGGTTTGCATTTCCATCAACATTGTTATAAATTGGTTCGGCTCTTGAAAAGCACGAGGGTTATGACTCAGTTCTTGGTATTGGTTACTGTCCAGTGAACAATCTCTGTTCCTCTACATTGTTGCCTACCCTACCCAGTGTTGGACTATCACACTATTACACGAGATAAGAGTTATAAAATCCGTGGTTCCACTGTGCTTGTTTCAAAGGTTTTCCCACCTACTGTTGATATGGCTGACCTCTAGTCTCCATGTGTTTTGGTGACCGAGCGAACCCTTGATTATTTCCTATGTTCATGGTTATAGAGACTGATTTTGATAAACTCAACCAATCACACCCTTGTCAGGTATCTTGTTGACTGTTATAAGTTGGTTGAGTGGTTTTGACAGTGGCTTTGATTATTGTCTCGTCTCTGTTTGATCGGGTTGTTGGAAAGTTGTAATTGGAAATGAGAATTGGTATACAGTAGTTGCCTCTTTTTGTTGTGATAGTTGAATCGATAAACCAACTCATTTTTTTGATTAAATTGGTTGATTGGGAGTAAACGATAATGTATAGTCACAAGGATGCCTCTTTTTGTTATACGTTGGTCTATGTGATCCTACAACATGGTATCAATTGAAGTTGGTGGCTGCTGTGTGTTTAATTTGTCCCGATCGAGATCAATACAAATTGGAAAATTGATGACTGTGACTTGGCTGTATATGGTTTATGGAGATATCGTGCATCATTTTGTTTTATTGCACCATCAATGATGAAGCACAAGGTTTTTGTAGTTGCAAATTTAATTGTTAATATTGTCAAAAGAATGGAATCAAGCATGTTTTAAAAGAGTCTGTTCAACTCAGGAAATACCTGTGTCTATGTTTGATTTGGGGATTTATGAATTATGGGAATTAGTTGATATTCTATAGATATATATGCTGAACATAGATGAAATAATATGACTGCGTGTTCTTGTGGAGTTTGTTTTAAATAAAAAAGAGAAGTAAATGAAAAGAAACAAGAATTCTATTACTAGGAAGGTTGAAAGGCATAGCGATTCTGAGTGTGATGATACACCGTGTTAATAAAAAAAGTTGAAGATGTAAATGTGGGACAATGAACAAGTTTTAACACACAATAGTTGTTTAATTGGTCACAATAATGGTTTAATTGGTGTTGGATCGTTTGTATTGGATGCATAACTGTTTTATGGATTACTTAATTGAACAATATTCGTTCTTTTCCCTACCATTATTTCACTTTCGCACATTACAACTCCCCTCGCTTTCCCATATTCACTATCCACTCTCCATTCTTAAAATTTAATTATAGTTAAGATAAATTCTGTATTATGATAGTTAAAGGATCGCATGGATGAATTACAATGATATATTCTTTTGATTTACAATACAATTGATTGTTTGATGTTTGTGAGTAGTAATCATGATCTATTCCCCCTCATTTTAACACTTTTCACTCAATACAATCCCTCATATATCCCAGAACAGTTGTTCACCCCTTTCTCATTGACAAGTATTAAACGATTTGTATGGATTGGATTGCATGAGTCTGATATGTTGTTGAGCCAAACTTTGTTTCATATTTAAAAGAGTTGTCATGTATGGTTGTTGAAGAAACTATTTGCTAATCAATAATGCATACATGAATGAGTTTTTTCAGCAGAGGTAGCCATGGCCGAGGTAATAGAGGAAGAGGAAATTGGCACAGGGGCCCTAGAAGGCCAAGGTTCTCTATACACTTTGATGCAGACTCGCAAGAGTTAGGCCATCTATTTCAAGCTGGATTTTTTTAACTAGATTGGGCAAGGAGTGTGTATAAATGTTAATACAAATTATGTATTTCCTGGATTCTCTTGATATAACAATTATATGCCACTGTTAAATATAAAATCGCTTCTACTAAAATTCTTACAGAATTTAAAACACGATCTCCAATTGCAATATCAAGAAGAGAGATCAATCACACATAACACATATGTTTTACCGGGAAAGCATAAAGCTAAAACCCCCACTATCATATATTATGTATATATCATGGATCATGAAACAATCTCATACAAAAATCTAATCCAAGAGCTCTTAGTACAATATACAATTGTCTCACACTGTCATACAAAAAATGGCAAATACATGTGCCAATTTACTGCCTCCAGACAACCTGCCTCCTCTACGCAATCCCTGCTGATGGAAAACCCTGCAATGAATGAATACCTCTTTCCTAGGCTGCACATTCCTCATGGGCACATCGACTGTGTGTGTGGTTGCATGATTGCACTCACTAATGTCACAATTGATAGTCAAACTGTCCCTTTCACCTGTTATCTCAACTGGGTCTCCACTGGATCTGACATGCATGTAGTTAAC
>SNQJ01S0076655.1:33379-46835 GCA_010110895.2 Picea sitchensis
GGACATTTTTGAGTGAAAAGTTTGGAGGGAATATTTTGAGGGAAATTTTGGAGGGAAAAGTTCATTCTGCAAGTTATAAGATTGTTAGTGGGAGGGTGAGAATTTGAATCATTATATGTTCTTAATGAGAAGTGATGGCTTCACTAGATAAATATGATTTTATTTATGAGACATCAACAGATTGTTCACATACATCTTCTTTTGGGACTAGAAAATGTGATGGGAATGCTTGTAATGTAAATGAGGTGTCATATTTTTCATCTAGTCAGAAGTTTGATTATAGTGCAAACAATGTTATTTAGCATGTTCCTCAGGGAATTCCTAAATCATACGAATTTGAAGGAACCAATGATAAAGAGGAGGAAAATGATGGTGATCAATTTGTTCAATAGTTTAATAATATAAAAAATAATCAAAATGTAGGTTGAAGTGAAGACTTTAATCACATGATAAATGATTGGGGTGATAATTTTCCTCCAAGTGAGGATTTCAAAGCTACTGATGAATATTTTCCTCCAAGTGAGGATTTTCAAGGCACTGATGAGGATGATGAATAATTTCCCTCAAGTGGGGATTTTAAAAGTAGTGAATATGATTATGCCAATGGTTGACATTGTTGAAATTACTAAGACAACTGAGAGGGGGGTGGGGGTGAATCAATTGTTACTGTGCTTAAACAATTTTATGTCTGTAAAAATATTGTTACTCTTCTCCAACTGATAATCAAGATTATGAAAGACATAAACAACATAAATAGTAAACATCAATCACACACATGATAAACACAGAGACATATATTCACGAGGAAACCCATAAAGGGAGAAAACCTCTTCTTCTTAGAATGATAGGCAATCTTTTATGTTTCTGTACATCATCTGTCTTTGAGCATCAACCCAAAATGAGACTACAACCTCTTCTTTAACAAGCTGCAACTTGTGGAGAGCACCAACCCTCAATTTTCTCTAGCACCCACTAGAAAGAATCATATTTACTCCTTATGATATCCAACACCAACTAGATGGAAGCACCTACGTCCACTTATACAAGCACCAACTTGCACACAAAAAACTCTTAGTTTTCCCTAGCACCACACTGTTTTCTAGCCACAACTAGATGGAAGCTACAACTCCCAGTATTCAAGCATAAACTTGAATAACATAGGACCATAGTCCTTCGTAGCACCACCCTACCACCCTGATTATAAAACTTTGCTTGAATAATAACTTACAACAATACATATATGTCAATGCTTACCATTTCTTCTCTTTTCTGCAATTCTTCTCTGCTTCTGTTCCTGCAATTCTGCTAGGATTTTGTCTGTTCATACTTGGCTCCAATTGATGTCATTTACCATTTGTTCTTTCTCTATTATTCTCATTCTCTTAGGTTCTCCTACATTCTACTCTTTTCACCATTTCTTCTCTGTCCCGCTTCTGTTCTCCGTCTCTGAATTTCTTCTCACTCTATTCATACTATAATTTTCATTTCATATGGTTCAACTCATTTGTAGAGAAAATATCCGACGCAACTCTATCATGGAATTTTTATTTTATGATTTAACTCATGATCTGTTACACTACGGATATACAACGCCCAAGAATAGTGATTCAGTTCGTATAACTGAATCATAACTGATCAAGAAATCACAAAGTGAAACACCAACCCTTCGATTAGATTATCTATTTAATCTATGCCGTCAGATTATACACGCATAGACTTGTATTGGGCACAAAATTCCTCTCCACGTGACCACTGTCAGTGACCACATGTAAAACAAAAAGGTGCTTCATGACTTTGCACTTCGGCTATTTTGCTGTGAGTCACCCCGACTGTCCCAATTCTCGATCTCCGAAGTAGAGCCTAGCGACGCTATCTCCTTCCCTTAATCTCTGCTAATGTGATCTCTTGCTATGAATTGGGGCCAAGCACTCTGGGAATTCACGTTTCGTGAACTCGCGAGTTAGCTCTCCTCCTTTCTCCAAAGTTCGAACTCCCAAACTCTGTGTCAGATCAATGGTCCATAATCTTGTGTGATCCAATGACCTAGATCTCCTCTTCACACTTCAGGACTTTGCATTTCGTGATGTCAGAAGTTAGATCACCTCCTTTCTTCCATTTCCAAATTTCCAAACTCTACTCTCGTCTGATCGACGACCCACGACATTCCTCTGATCAACGGTCCAGATCTATTCTTCACGAATCGATGACCCACAACATTCCTTTGATTGATGGTCTAGATCTCTTCTTCACGAATTGATGACCTATGACATTCCTCTGATCGACAGTCCAGATCTCTTCTTTGTGAATCGATGGCCCATGACATTCCTATATTCTCTCGACCATTCGCAGTTGGCATCAATTACAACACTGAAAACACACCAAACAACTTGCCAACTATCTCCCCCTTTGACATTGATGGAAACTTTCTGAATTCTGGCAATTCTACAACAATATCTTTCCTTCTCCCCCTTTGACATCGATGACAAAGGAAACACACTCCCCCCGTCATATATGAATGGAAAAAGAAGAACTATATTCACTAAAAATACAATAGATATTCAATAAGTACTCCCCTTGACAAGGTGAACAAATTAGATGAAATAAGACATGAACCCCAACTTCTCACAAAGGTAATCAAATGGTGTCTTTGCTAATGGTTTAGTAAAGATATCAACTAATTGTTCCGTGGAAGAAATATAATTCAGCTGAACAACTCTGTTTGTAACCTTCTCTTTGAGAAAATGATATTTAATTGGTATATGCTTAGTCTTGGAATGAAGCACATGATTCTTGGAGACACTAATGGCACTGGTGTTATAACAGTGAAGTGGAATGAGATCAATATAAGTTACCTTCAAATCTGCAAGAGTTTGTATCATCCATAATATCTGAGTGCAACAAGTAGCAACAACAATGTACTCTGCCTCTGTAGTTGACAAAGAAATAGATCCCTTCTTCTTACTAATCCATGCTACTAACGAATCACCTAAGAAGAATTCACCTCCACTGGTGCTCTTTCTCTCATCCAAACAATTTTCCCAATCAACATCTGAATACGAAGTTAATTGAAAATTCTGATTTCGAGGATACCAAAGACCATAAGTCATTGTACCCTTCAAATATTTGAATATCCTCTTGACAACTGCTAAATGACTTTGTTTAGGAGAAGACTGATAAAGACCTACCATTCCAACAACTTGCATTATATCAGGACGAGATGCCGTGATGTACAAAAGACTGCCTATCATTGATCGATATGTTCTTTGATCAACATCAGGTGAAATATCATCTTTATTGAGCTTGCAACCAACTACCATAGGTGTACTAACAAGAGAGGAATCTTCCATCTGAAACTTCTTCAACATCTCTTTCAAATAATTTTCTTGAGAGATAAATAACCCTGCATAACTTTGATTGATTTGAAAACCAAGAAAATATGACAGTTCTCCTATCATGGACATCTCAAACTCAGTTTGCATAGAATTAGCAAAACACTGAACAAAAGGGTTATTAGTACATCCAAAAATAATTTCATCTACATAAACCAAAACAACTAATAAATCATCACCTTCAGACTTAATGTATAGATTACTGTCAACAATACCTTTCTTGAACCCTTTGTCCCATAGAAATTTGTCCGGTCTATAATACTAGGCTCATGGTGCTTGTTTCAGTCCATATAAAGCATTTTTCAACTTACAGACATAGTCAAGATTATCTATCAACGAAAATCCTTCAGGTTTCTCCATATATACTTCTTCTTCTAGATCTCCATTAAGAAATGCCGACTTAACATTCATTTGATATGATTTAAAGTTCTTATGACATGCATAGGCAAGAAACATTCTGATGGATTCTAATCTTGCCACTGGTGCAAAGGTTTCATGAAAATCCCGTCCTTCAACTTGTACATACCCCTTACAGACCAATTTGGCTTTATTCCTAACAATTTGTCCTTGTTCATTCATTTTATTCTTAAACACCCATTTTGAACCTATTACATTCTTATCTGTAGGTCTAGGAACAAATTCCCAAGTATTGTTCTTCTCAATCTGATCAAGCACTTCATTCATAGCTCTAATCCAATCGTCATGTTTGTTGGCTTCATCAAAAGTTTTAGGTTCAATCATAGATAGGAAAGCAATCTGATATTGTTCCGAGTCTTTAATTAATTGCCTTCTTGTTTGAACTCCTTTATTCATATCACCAATTATCTGTTTTTTAGGATGATTCTTTCTAACAATTATGAGAGGTGGTTTTGTTTTTGTCTGCTGATTTGAGTCTGCCTAAGTATTTGTATCTTCATTTGACTCAGAGTCTTCTCTTTATGATTCTTGGACATGTTCATATTCAACTTCAACTATATCCTCTGTTGTTGATTCAACACTGCTTACATCTCATACTGGGATTTCTTCATCAACTTTTACGTCAATACAATTAATCAATTTATGCAGCCTCTTATTATAGCATCTGTATCCTTTACTGTTTGTAGCATACCCTAAGAAGATACCTTCATCATCCCTGTCATCATATTTGCCAAGATTTTCATCATTATTCTTGATATAACACTTACTCCCAAAGACTTTAAAATGCTTGATTGAAGAAGGTCTTCCAAACCATAGTTCATAAGGAGTCTTGTCACTATGTGGCCTAAGATGATATTTGTTAAGAATATGTACAACTGTATGAATTTCTTCTACCCAATATGTCTGAGCAATATTCCTTTCATTCATCATTGATCTTGACATCTGCTGAACTGATCTATTCTACCTCTCAACTACTCCATTTTGTTGTGGAGTCCTTGGAATACTATACTCTCTTTTGATCCCATGTTTATCACAAAAATCTTTGAAGTCCCCTGAACTAAACTCTCCTCCTCTATCATACCTTACTGCCTTCAATATTTTTCCTAATTGATTATCAGTTAGAGCCTTAAACACTTTGAATTTTTCAAATGCTTCAGATTTTTCTTTCAAAAAGGAAACCCACGTGAGTCTAGAATAATCATCAATAATCAAGATGAAATAATTTCCTTTTCCTGTACCTTCCTTCCTTGATGGTCCACATAAATCCATATGTACTAACTGAAGAGGTTTCTCTGTTGATGCAAAGTTCTTAGATTTAAACTGTGTCCGAGTAAGATTTCCTATTTGGCGAGGTCTACATACATAATCATATGAATTTGATATCTTTTACTGCCCCACTGTTTCTAAGTTTGATTAAATGATCAAAATTTAGGTGTCCAAGTCTCCTATGCCATAGCCAACTTTCATCATACTTGCTTAAGTGACATTCTTCTTTTTCTTCTTTCAAAACATATACATTGTTTTATGTTCTTATGCCTTTTGCAATCAATTGTCCTGCATTCATAGATTGTATTCTACAATATTTAGAAGTGAAGACAACTTCACATCCTCTATCACAAACTTGACTGACACTAAGCAGATTATGTTTCAGACCATCTACAAACAACACATCTCAAGCTTTCCCTTTTCCATTACTTATACCTACCATTCCTTTACCTTTTATTTTTCCTGGTGCATTATTCCCAAAAGTTACATTCCCTGATTTTCTTTCACTTAGAGACAAAAAATTACTTTTGTCTCCAGTCATATGTTTGGAACATCCACTGTCAATATACCAAGGATCCTTTTGTATTTGAGAAGAAAGTACTAGACCACATTTATTACTTTCTTTCTTTTTCCATATTTTGACATTTTCAGCTGAGAAATTTATTCTTGGATCAACTTTGTAATTCTTCAAATGACAATCTAAGGCTTTGTGACTAAAATTATGACAAATGTAACATTCAAGATCATTATACAATGGATCAAAATAATTGTTACGATGTTGTCTACTCACTTACTGTTTAGTTCTATGTTGCAACCGTTGTTCATTCTGTGACCTCCTTAGTTGCATACTTCTAAACTTAATTCCACATTTTGTAGCTTTATGACCAAAATTAGAACAATAATAACAGTAACCATAGAACAAATTTTGATACCTGAATATTGACCTTCCTCTTGAAATTGGTTTCTTTATATTTTGTTGGCTTTGTTCCTATTCAGAATTCAACTCATCTTTATTAAATTTTGTTTGCAGAGTATGATCATAATATGGTTGTCTGCTGACTTGAAATTTGATCATCTTAGTAGATTTTTTATTTTCCGACTGACTGCTACTTGAACCACTTTCATAACCTAGACTGGTTTTTATCAATGAAGATCTTTGTTTACTCAGGATGCTATTCAGTTCTTCTGAGGCTTTGATACTTGACAGATTTTGGTGATACAAGGATTGAAACTTATCCAACTCTTTTCTAGTTTTCACTACTTCTTCTTCTAGAGTTTCATATCTCAGCTTCTTCTCTGCTAATTGTTGTTTCAGAATATCTTCTATTTTCTTTGCTTCTTCTAATTCTACTTTTAACAAAACAAAATCTTCACTTGGTTCTTTACCATTCTTTTCAAATTGCATCAACAACTGTTTTTGTTTTCTCTTCTTAAGTCTGAGTTTGCCAATCTCTTCTAAAGCACTGATTAGTTCACCTTCCATATCAACCACAACTTTTTAATCATTCATGTCACTTCCTGTGTATTCATCATCAAGGTCTCCTATGTCCATAAGCATAAAATCATTCACTTTATCTTCACAAGATGAATTTCTATCTATGTCTTCAGAGGAGTTATCATTATTTGCACACAAACTTTTCTTTTTACTATATTTCTTAAATTTGTATTGCTTTTCATCATCAGAGTTCTGGTATTTTTTCTTGTGAAGACACTTAGAGGAAAAATGACCTATCTTTCCACAGTTGAAACATTTAAATGGCAGCTCGCCTTGGTATTTTTCTGATCCTTTCTTTAACCTTCTCACAATTTTTTCCTCAATATCATCTAATTCCGAATCAATATTCTTGTATGCTTTAAAAGATGCTTCCCTAGTGATGGATTTATCTTTACTAATCCTCTTATCATAAGCAGTCATAGTTCCTAGGAGTTGATCAATAGGCATAATTTTAAGATCATCCAGTTCTTGTATTGCAAAAACTTTTGTATTAAATCTATCAGGCAAAGATCTTAAAATCTTCTGAACTAAAAGTGTGTCTTCAATCTTCTCACAAAGACCCTTCATAGCATTCACAAGCTCCTCAACTCTTAAAAAATATTTACTAACTATTTCATCCTTATTCATCTTTAGTTGTTCAAATTTCAATCTATATGTCTGAAGTTTGGCACCTTTTACTTTCTCATTTCCTTCATAACTGCTAATAAGTTTATCCCACATCTCTTTGGCAGATTCAAGATGCACCACCTTTACAAATTCAGCTTCAGCAAGCCCACTCAAGATAGCATTCATTGCCTTTGAATTGAAGCTAAATTCTAGCTTATCATCTTTGGAAGCTATCACAACAAGTTTTGTATATCCAGTCTCTCATACATCCCAAACATCAACACCTAAGGCCATAATGTATGTTCTCATTCTAACTTTCCAAAAATAATTTTTTTTCCATCAAACAAAAGAGGCTTATTGGTTGAAGTCCCTTCATGACTTGTCATGTTTAAGCTTACAGATCTACCTTTAAGTGAAATGAACATGCTCTGGTACCAATGTTTGAAATTACTAAGACAACTGAGAGGGGGGGGGNGGGGTGAATTAGTTGTTACTATGCTTAAACAATTTTATGTCTGTAAAAATATTGTTATTCTTCTCCAACTGATAATCAAGATTATGCAAGACACAAACAACATAAATAGTAAACATCAATCACACACATGATAAACACATAGACATATATTCATGATGAAACCCATAAAGGGAGAAAACCTCTTCTTCTTAGAATGATAGGCAGTCTTTTATGTTTTTGTACACCATCTATCTTTGAGCACCAACTCAAAATGAGACTACAACCTCTTCTTTAACAAGTTGCAACTTGTGGAGAGCACCAACCCTCAAGTTTCTCTAACACCCACTAGAAAGAAGCACATTTACTCCTTATGATCTCCAACACCAACTATATGGAAGCACCTACTTCCACTTTTACAAGCACAACCCTGCACTAAAAAAACTCTTAGTTTTCCCTAGCACCACCCTGTTTTCTAGCCACAACTAGAAGGAAGCTACAACTCCCAGTATTCAAGAATAAACTTGAATAACAGAGGACCACAGTCCTTTCTAGCACCACCCTACCACCCCGATTATAAAAATTTTCTTGAATAATACCTTACAACAATATAGATATGCCAGTGCTTACCATTTCTTCTCTTTTCCATAATTCTGCTATGCTTCTGTTCTGCAATTTTGCTTTGCTTCTGTCTATTCAAACTTGGCTCCAATTGTTGTCATTTACCATTTGGTCTTTCTCTATTCTTCTCATGCTCTTAGGTTCTCGTACATTCTACTCTTTTCACCATTTATGCTCTATACCGCTTCTGTTCTTCGTCTCTGAATTTCTTCTCACTCTGTTCATACTATAATTTTCATTTCATATGGTTCAAATCATTTTGTAGAGAAAACAACCAACACAACTCTATCATGGCATTTTTCTTTTATTCTTTAACTCATGATCCGTTACACTATGAATATCCAATGCCCAAGAACAATGATTGAGTTCGTATAATTGAATCGTAACTGATCAAGAAATCACAAAGTGAAACCACAACCCTTCGATCAAATTATCTATTTAATATGCACCATTGGATTATACACGCATAGACTTGTATCAGGCACAAAATTCCTCTCCACGTAACCACTGTCTGTGACCACACGCCAAACAAAAAGGCGCTTCACAACTTTGCGCTTCGACTGTTCTGCTGCGAGTCACCCCGACTCCCCCAACTCCCGATCTTCGAAGTAGAGGCTAGCAACGCTATCTCCTTCCCTTAATCTCTGCTGATGTGACCTCTTGCTATGACTTGGGGCCAAACACTTCGGGACTTCGCGTTTCACGAACTCGCGAGTTAGCTCTCCTCCTTTCTCCAAAGTCTGAACTCCCAAAATTTGTTTCAGATCAACGGTCCACAATATTCTGTGATCCAAAGATCCATATCTTCTCTTCGCACTTTAGGACTTCACGTTTCACGATGTCGGAAGTTAGATCACCTCCTTTCTTCCATTTCCCGATTTCCAAACTCTGCTCTCATCTGATTGACGACCCAAGAAATTACTCTAATCGACTGTCCAAATCTCTTCTTTGCGAATTGATGGCCCAAGACATTCCTCTGATCGATGGTCCAGATCTCTTCTTTGCGAATCGACAACCCATGACATTCCTCTGATCGATGGTCCAAATATCTTCTTCGCAAATCGACGACCCATGACATTCCTTCCCGCTCTCGTCCATTCGCAGTTGACATCAATGACAACACTGACAACACACCAAACAACTTGACAATGATCTCCGTAAAAAAACACTCTTTCCCTAGTGGGGAATTTAAAGGAAGCAATGTTGACGATGATGATTTTCCTCCAAGTGAGGATTTTCAAGGTACTGATTAGGATGATGAAGATTTTACACCAAGTGAGGATTTTCAAGGAAGGATGAGAAATAATTTATCTCAATTGGGGATTTTAAAAGTAGTGAAGATGATTATGCCAATGGTGGACACTCTTTCCCAAGTGGGGAATTTAAAGGAAACAATGTTGATGATGATGATTTTCCTCCAAGTGAGGATTTTCAAGGTACTGATGAGGATGATGAAGATTTTCCTCCAAGTGAGGATTTTCAAGGTAGTAACAAGGATGATGAAGAATTTCCCTCAAGTGGGGATTATAAAAGTAGTGAATATGATTATGCCAATGGTGGACATTCTTTCCTGAGTGGGGAATTTAAAGGCAATAATGTTGATGATGATGATTTTCCTCCAAGTGAGGGTTTTCAAGGTACCAATGAATATTTTCCTCCAAGTGAATATTTTCAAGGCACTAAGCAGGATGATGAAGAATTTCCCTCAAGTGGGGATTTTAAAAGTAGTGAATATGATTATGCCAATTGTGGACACTCTTTCCGAAGTGAGGAATTTAAAGGTAACACTGTTGATTATGATTTTCCTCCAAGTGAGAATTTTCAAGGTATTGATGACGATGATGAAAATTTTCCTCCAATTGAGTATTTTCAAGGCACTCATGAGGATGATGAAGAATTTCCCTCAAGTGGGAATTTTAAAAGTAGTGAAGATGATTATGTCGATGGTGGGCAATTTAAAGGAACCAATGGTGATGATGATGTTTTTCCTCAAACCGAAGATTTTAGAGGCACTGATGATGGTGCTGTTGATGATGAAGACATTCTTGTTGGAGAATATTTTAATGGCATTGATAGTCTTAAGGGTGATAATGATTTTCCTTCAAGTGAATATTTTCATGGAAGATACAATGACAATGGTGAGGATGGTAATCATTTTTCTAGTGAGTTTGATATTCCTCTTATCAACTATATTATCAATGAAGATTATGATGGACCTAGGAATGAATATCATGTTATCAATCATTCAACTGCAACAAATCAAGGTGATCAACATTCTCTTGTTCGGTATCCTGAAAATGATTTTCTTGATATTAATTCTAGTGAGGATGATGAAATAATGGATACATTGCAAATAAACATTGTGTCTAGGACCAGTACTAGACCTTTTTATATCAATCCAAATCATTCTAGTTATACAAGGTCTAGGAAAAAATTTCTCACCAAATCAATTTCCATAAGTGATTTGATTTCAAGTGACTATTTTTAAAATAATTGTTTGAAAAGAATATACTACATGTATGCCTTGAATAAAAGGAAGATATATTTTTCAATGAATAAGAGCATGAAAAATTCATATTTAATGGGGTGCATGATATCCACCAAGGTAAGATATGATTATCACATTGAGAATCTTTTACTTTGCAGAAAGGCTTTCAAAAAAATTCACTCAATGGCTAATCTTCACCTATTAAGAATCCAAACAAGGTTGGAAAAAGATCCTTTATTTTATTCAAAGGTAGATCATGGACAAGAGAGTGGGCCATTAGCAAACACTACATTTCCATGGATGTGTGACTTCTTTTCCAAACATGGAGTGTGTATTCCAGATAGAGACACAATACACATTCAAGATAATTTCTCAAGGAGGGAAATCTACAACTTGTAAAAATAATATGCTGAAGGTGCTGAACGAAATGGTAATTTTATTACATATGCATATTTTACAGGAATATGGAAGAAACAATTCAACAATGTCCATATTCCTAAAAAGTCAAGGATGGGGGTTTGCAGTACATGTGCTACTCTTAAATCAAGAAGAGATAAATCTGAAGGGGTAGAAATAGGTATGTATTTACTATTTTTTTTTTAATTGGATAATTATCAACTATGAAAACATATTATCAATATTTTCATTTGATGTCATGTGCAGATTCCATAGTCAAAGCACTTCAAGAACATTGGAATAAAAAATCAAGTGAAAGGAAAAAGTTGTACAAACATTAGAATAAGTTTTATGATGCTCCAATAAAATATTTAGGTATAATAATTGATGGAATGGACTAGAAGAAAACAATTCTACCACATTTTGTTCGTACACCAAAAAAATTACAAGAAGATAATTTCATTTAGTTTCACTTGGTTGGTTGTGTGGTTTTTACTGGAAAAATGTGTCCAAGGGTTTACTTCAGAACTCCAAATATTCATAATGATGCAAATCTGACCATGACCATAATTCATCATGTGCTAACTCATTGGGCTGGAAATCTTCCTCAAGTTCTATATCTATAGTTAGACAACACTAGTTGTGAAAACAAAAATCAAATTGTGTTTGGATATCTAAGCATGCTTGTTCAACTGAGAATATTTCAAAGGGTGAAAGTTGGTTTCCTTCTTGTAGGAAACACTCATGATAAATGATCAAATGTTCAGTCATTTTTCAGTAACATTGAAGAGGAAAAATGTTGGAATCCTACTATCATTAATTGAATGTATTAATAAATCATACATTCCAGAGACTATTTTTCACATATTAGAAGACACTGTTGACATGCAAAGATTTATTCAGAGATCACATGGTCAAGAAAAATTTGTTGAGAAAATTAATGACATTAGCTTCCAACATCAATTTTGTTTCAAAAAAGTTGATGGGAAAACACTTATATGGGAAAAGCAATATTCAACTACTACAGAATGGTGGCCTTCATTCAGTTTAGCATTTTTGAAGTTCATTCCATATTGTCCAATATTTTCATCAAAGTTATTGTTATTACAATTAGTTGCTGAAATCCATAATGCACAGAGGCGTAATAGAGATGTAGATTATTATGAATGCCTGAAAGAAATTAAAAATTCCATTAAAGACAGATAATAGTACTTTGATGTTGCTTATTATATTTGGTGGGAGTATTTTTTCAATGGTCAAAGTGACATAATTTCAAGCTCAACAAGTGAAGATACATTTTTGAAGACTCCATTTCATTGGCCACAAAATATGCCAAATGAATCTGAGGAAAAAAACATTATTGAACAACAAGAATCTCAAGGTGCTATTGGGTTTACATAAGCAGAGGAAAGATAAATGTATATTGGTTCTCAAAGATCACATGCACAATGTAAATCCATGGAAGACCTTTATAGGGGTTCAATGCATGATATTAAGGAGGGAAACATGATTGTAGTCTTAGAGACTGAGGATCCACATGGTTATCCATTCTGGATTGCAAAGGTTATAAATATTGGAAAAGAAAATGAAGATGTCATAGCAATTGAAGTGCATTGGTATGCAACATGTACACACCCATTCAATGGTGTGTACAAGCCATATATGGTAGTTGAGAAACATGTCAATAGAAAGATAAAAATAAAGGGTCAAAATACAACTCGTCGTCGCATTGGCCTCTTAAAATTAGAGGATGTTGACATAGTTGTTTAAGACTTCAATTTGAAAAAGAGAGGAAATATTTTCTCCATGAGAATAATGATTATCAAAAGGTTTCTGCCACAAGAAATAACTACAATATGGGAGACTCCTTAACCTAATCATACATATAAAAGGATTTTGACATCTGAATGTTGGGCATGCATGTAGACTCAGATGGTGCATTCGTCGACAATAGAGAAGAGTATGGATCATCTACATGTTCATCCGATCATTAATCCAAAGACAATGTAGACTTTGATGGTATTTCAGAATCAATGAGTCAATATGAATAAGTCTATGAAACATTTTATGTATTTTTGATCCATATGATGTTTGTATGGTAACTAGAAATGAACATTTAACTTACATATGATCTTACATGAAGTTATGAATCATTTCTATGTTTTATGAATTATATGTTTTGACTATGGAGAATATAACAAAATTTCTTAGCTCATATGTTTTGAATATGGACAATGTAACAATAATTTTAAGAAATAATTTATGTTTCATTCAATGTAACTTGTATTTACTTTTTTAATTAAAAGTTAAAAAATATTAAAAAGTGA
>SNQJ01S0076655.1:46845-74125 GCA_010110895.2 Picea sitchensis
GTGACTGATGATCTTTACTCTTACTGTCCATATGCTGTATGTTGTTAGATGACACATGAAGAAATATTAATAATTATTTTAAAAGGCATAAAATTGTTTAAGCTTATAAACAACTGATTCACCCCCCCTCTCAGTTGTTTTAGTATTTCCAACAAAATGTTCATCATCTAAAGAACTTTGGGACAAGCTACAAAATATCTATTCTTATCCAATCATAGAGACAAATATTTCTAAAGAATATACAGGTATAAAATAGGAAGGAAGATGCTCATAATTTCAAACAGATTCATAAGAAGAAGAGTTCTTAATCAACATAAGTGAGTTATTTTGCTTTAATTGTGAAGAGTGTGGACATATTGAAATTGAATGCCCTTATTTGAAGATTGAAAGTGATGAGAAAAAATTCCCAATGAAATATGAAAGGAAAAGAATCATGAAGTAGTATTTAGTCAAAGAGAAAGAGAAATTGAAGATGAAATAATCATATTGAAGATCCAACTTGAAGAAGCAAAGAAGATAGAAGAAGTCATGAGAAATAAAATTTTGAAGAAGGAAGAATCTTAGAATTCCAACTCCAGAGAAGTCAAGTAGATGATCATGATGTTAAATGGTCATCTAGAAGAAGCCATAAGGATTTAATAAAATCTTGAGGATTATAAGTAGTGTTTGGAAATAAAAATAGCAACAAAGAATGTATTGACATATCATCTTAAGGAAAGAACTAATGACTTAAATCAACTTGAAGAATAATTTGGTCAATAAGAGAGAATACTTGAAAAATAAATCATCTCCTTGAAGATCCAACTTGAAGAAGAAAAGAGGACGGAAGAAGTCATGAAGATTCAGATGATGAAGAAAGAAGAAGAGGTTGAGAAGATTGAAGAAGAATTTGTCATGTTAAAAGTAAAAGTTGTCAAGCTCAACACAAATGTTGAAGAAAAAGAAATATCCACATCATAAGTTAAAGAGAATCCCTCCAGGTTACCATAAAGGAAGAATGAAGAGAAGCCAAAGACTTAAGAAGAAGTCATTAGAGGTTCGATGAAGAAGGAAGAACACAATTCCTTGAAGAAGAAATTTTTATAAGTGCAAAATAATCAAGAAGAGGACTACAGAAGAAGAACCTCCACATTCAAGACAAAAAGAAGCCTCAATCAGAATGAATGGATCAAAATAATATAAGACCATGATCAACCAAGGAAGGAATTCAGAAGGACTACACCACACAGAATATCATTCACTCCGAGGTATGTAAATTTATTTTATGGTCATTGTTTTTATTGTACTAACTTTGGATATAAGGTTGCAAATTGCAGGGCTTATGGAATAAATGTTCAAGAAAGAAATGATTATGTGGCCCCACATAACATTGAATGTTAAAAATTCCATAACTATGGACACATAGCTCATTATTGTAGAAGCATGATCGATACTTCTATGAAAGAGAACACCAATATCATATACAAGAATGTATGGAAAAGAAAACAAGAAGAACAAGTGAATAAAGACCAGGTCCCACAGATCACAGGATTTATAGTAGTACGAGAAACAAAAGAAGAGCAGGTGAATAAAAAACAGGTTCAAGAGATTGTTCCTTCAGGAATTGTAGTGAAATATCAATCCATATGAAGAAAGGAAGAAGTCAGAGTTTTGAAATATGACGAGTCTATAGATGAAGAGGAATATTAATCTGCATTAGAGTAGGTATTTTTCTGATCCATCTGGCTTGGAGACTCCCATTAAATATGAATATTGAGTAGGGGGAGTTAGTGCAATAACTAATACAAATAAAAGAACCATCCTTTGAGCAATGTGAAGCATTTGCAAAGATAGATTCAGAGTAGTCATATAGTAGAAGTACAATGTAACAAATTGATCAGTTGAGAAGTAGTGTTCCCACACTGGTATTAGTTGTCAAACACAAGTTTATGATTATATTACACATATGTATTCAAGCATGGATATATTCAGTACAGGTTGTTCTAGACATGCAAAGTTTGATGATAAGATAGATCATATTAGTGGCCATATTTAATTCTGGTTGATCAACATGAACATGTGATGATCAATTGTAGTATATTCTAGGGAAGTCTAAAGAATGGTATAGTGACATATGGGTCAACATTGTGGATACTTGAGTAGCATATTTATGGAAAATTTTGTGACATATGGACAAAGATGAATTCATGCGATTCTTAGCAGGTACAAGAAACACGGGTCAGATGCATAGCAACATATTTACAATTGGAATCAGTGGAATTAGTTTGTCATAGAAAGGCAAACAGTGAAAAGAAAAACAAAATAGGGAAATATAAACTGTTAAAAGAAGCTATATCATCAGAAGGACATCATTGAACAATATGGTCAAGTGAACATGAAAAGTAAATGAAGAAATCAAATTTTGAATGATTTATATATATGTCAGTGAAATTCAAGAGGAAGCACCAATGGACAACAAGCATCATTGGAAGAAAGGAAAGGAAACATGTACATGTATCCCTACATCGATCTATACAACATCTTGTAAAGAATTCAAGTCATCAAAGAGAGATATCCAAAAAGGAATATTAGTAGCATATAGACAAGGAGACATACCCATATGGGGAGTTATTCTTTTTCCCATGATCGGTTAGAGTAGGTACAATATCAGGAGGATACATATCGATAGGGGGGGTTAATATTTGTTCAAATATGAAGAGAAATAATAGAGGCATAAAGACAAGGGGAGAAGCCCCAACATGAGATACCCTTTTCCATTGAAGTCAAAGGGGGAGAGATAGAAACATTGATGAGGAGCGATGATCATAGGGGGAGCATGAGCATGAGTGTTTTCATGTCTAAGTGTTGCCATCAATGTTGGTGTTTCCATCAATGCCAAAGGGGGAGATTTTTGGACAGTTGGTTTGGATAGTTGGTTGTCATTGATGTCAACCCTTGGAGAGTGATCTTGGAGATTGATGACAACCCTTATAGATTGACGTCAACCCTTTCCAGGAGAATTATGGAAGCCCCAAAGATGTGGATGAGATAACTGGATAGTTGATTGACATTTGTATGATCAATATTGATGGTGAGTTAGTTGGGGACATTTGATGTAGTCTACATGTAGCCCTGGAGGTGTGGTTATGGGACCCAAATCTGATTCAATAATATGGACTTGAAGGACAATTAAATTGTAGGTAATACTATCATATATGGATAGTACAGATCGTGTCATTTCTGGTGATATGTGGTACACCACATGATTCCTCACAGTTAGGGAGATATGGCCTTGTAAAGTTGGAATACTGGAAGAGTGGTCAAGAAGCCCCTAGTTGGTTACACGTCTTAGTCAAAGGGTAAAGTGATGGCAACAAGAAATACCTAAAGTAAGGATACAAGTTACTATGAAAAATTATATAAACACCTCAAGGAGTCATTCACAAGTACACTCACATACTCATGCATTAATAATCTATCGTGTGAACTAGTGATATTTTTCTAAGGTTGTGATGGCATATTTCTGAGGTAAAAAAGGAAGGTCGAAGGTCAAAGTCTCAAGGTTGCAGCAAAACCTAGTCCCTGAGGTATCTACGAGTTACAGGTCAGTAGGGCATGGATGTACACAAGATATAGTGGAGGAAAGAATGGATATCCACAGGATGTAGAAGAGGAAGTCATGGATATGTGAAAAATCATTTGAAAGGGTGAGAAGAGATGTTGGTACCTAGTTGTTGAGGAATGTGGAAGAGTTACAGGTTAATTTTCAGTAAAACATGTCAACTATAATATAAGAGGTAAGTTTTAAGGGTTATTATTATGGTGTTATGGTACTGTTGAGCACTCAACACACCCTAAAAATCCTCCGTCAAGTTTTTTCTTTTGGGGTACCACTTGATCTTTTGCACTGTATGATTTGACTTCATTTGCTTATTCTCATGACTCTCATGACCTATTTAGGTTTTTTTGAACTTATGAAACCCCATGACTTAAAAGGCCTTAACACCTGAATAAAGAATCGACAATCGAAACACTTCACCCGACGCGCTCAGATTCGACATCGACAAAAGGAAGTTTTTGTTTTGTGACAAGTCTTGCATAACGTTATCGCCGATATCTGATTCCCCTTTGGCATTGACAAAAGATGAGGGGAATAGACATTAACAAAGAAAGAAAAGATATCACCGATAGTCGATACCCAACGCACTTATAGAAATCAGGGAAAACCTAAAAGGATCACAACAAACATTCTGAACGCGCTAAAGGATATTCCCGATCGCCGATCCCCGATGCGTTTTCAGCATCGAGACTTTTTCGAGTGAGCTAATCCAAAGAAATCACTTGATAGGTTTATCGCCAATCGCCGACCTTGGATACTTTTTGGCATTGACAAGCTAAGTTTGTTTTAGAATGAATAACTTAAGGAAAGTCCTGAATCCAATTAGTACACACGAATTAGTTCACTGGTCTTCAACGCCACATGTATTTACTAGATTGGAGAATCGTATGGTCTAGTTGTACCCCGAGTCATTCTTGGTTCCCTGTGTCTGAGTCACACCTCCGAGTCAGCTTTTCCATGACAACATTGTACAATGAAATTGATCGACATCGGAGCTTTTTGCAGAAGGAAATCAATGAAAAAGTTCATAACACATCCTTGATCCCCGATCCACCCACTGAGAGAGTGACACGATGGGATGTTTTAACATTAGATACGATCGTATTTTGGTCATTTAAGGAACTAATTAATACCAAATCCTGCATTAGTTGCTACCTCGTGTGGCAATCATAACAGTCATTTAAAATCACCGATAGACCACATCACCCCCTGCGCCTCCACCGTCAACCCACGATGAATTTAAGTTGTATGGATTCAGCTAAAAATTTGTTAAAATTTCACTCATCACCTGAATTGAATGGTTGATGAAACACTGTAATTTATTACCTGTTTAAATTCTCTTGAGTTGTTGTAAACAAAATTATTATGCGCATAAGAGAATTCTGGAGCCTCCGAAGGAGAAAGATGAGCTACTCAAAGGCTGTATTGATCCCATGATTGTCGAAATAACCAAGTTTTAACAAGATTCAGAGGTATGTATCCGAGGCTGTGAATTTGCTGGCTGTAATTCATATGTTTTTCATCTGGTTTTGTTTTAACAGTCTCTAAAAGTTTATTTTAGTTACAAGAATGATGCCACGAAGAAATCCAACCACCAAACGATCGTCGAGGGAACCAAAGCTGAAAGAACCAGAGGTGGGTGAAGGCTCCTCTCCAGAGGCCACAAAACAATTAGAATACACTCCGAGGCCGGAACTGGTCATTAAGACAACAACGAAGAAGGTTTTCATTTAGCCTACGGCCTTTGGAGATATAGAGGTAAGAACAAATTCCAAGATGGCACTCCCATATTGGGGAGAACTATTTAACAAGATTAGCTGGGAGGAATACCCATTATATATCCCACACAGTGATCCAGATGTAAGAACACTCAATGATGAGGTGTTCCCAAACATCCGATGGTCGTACCTACATATGGTGGAAAATAAAACCCTTGTTTTTCCCTGTATTGAAGTCTTGAAGTGGCTCATCGACCACACAGACACACATAAATTTTTAATCAATGATGACAATGGGGGGTGTGTCGAAGTGTTCCTACCGGTGAAACCTCAATATTTCCTGAAGACCATATCAAAAAATTCATACTAGCTATGAGACTGATGAATGTTTAACATGAAGATGTAGTATGCAGGATTTCCCCCCACACTTTCGAGAATTCGACCTCCATGTGGTATTTTAAATTACCTGTAGGATCCATAATTAGTTGGATGAAGTTTCAAAAGGATTTTCTAGATAAATTTGTAGAAGAAAACACTACAAGAGCTTTGATGGCCAAGTTGTCCGCCGCCACCATGAGTTCAAAAGAGAAGGTTAAAGATTTCAATCAAAGATTCACCACTTTCTTAAAAAAATTCCAACCTGAAGCTAAACCCACTCAGGAGCTGCAAAATTGAAGTATATGCTAATGCTCTCCCAACTTGTATTTCCATGTTTGTAAAGAGGGCTGCCAAAGCAACCTTAGCTGAAAATTTTGAAGAAGACAAAATGATAGAATTTCAAATGAAGGGATGTAAAGAAGGCTACTTCTCATTAGTTAAAAAGGAATTCCAACCTCCTCCCAGGAGAGGACTACTGTTGACTAGACCCACAGGGAAACAAACAGAACAAGGTCCTGAAAAGAGAAATGGAGACATAGAATACCTACAACTCATGGTCAAGAAGTTGTCAAATGAAATCATAGACATGAAAATAAGTGCATGGGAAGGAAACCAAGGCCATAGGCCCTATAAACCTTTTTTCAAAATAAATCCACCGTTCAAAGTGTTTGAACCTCCCCCAACCAACTTGAACATCGATCTGGGAAATGTAGCATCCAACTCTTTTTGTACCTATCACCAAGAGAAACATTCTAAAAGAGACTGCCCACAATGGGTGCATACTATGAATTTGATGGCCAAGAAGTTTCTAGATGAATTTTCCCTAACCGAACAATCAATCGACTAAGTTATGAATACTTCTGATTAAGAAGAAGTTGATCCACCAGAAGAAACATCCATGCTAATATGGGACCCTGAACTACCAATGCCTTCCGATGACCTATTTGAGGTTCAAGAACCATCCACAGAGATCTTGGATGTGAAAACATGAAGTAGGGGTCAACTTGTCTCAAATGATATTACTACTGCCCAAACTTTGGGGGGAAAATCAACTCTAGATCACCCAAAAGCACCTTTTATTCCCCGAAGAAACCCTATAAACATCCATACATGATAATCTCCCAAGATAGACTATACCATAGTAAAAGACTTGAAAAAATTGATATATCATTCATGGGAATATGTATAATCCCTCAACCAAAGGAATTTCTGTTACAAGCATTGAAATCAGTAGAAAATCCTATAACAAGCACTGACCAAGGAGGAAATCTAATTCCCATGAATCTTAGAAATAAACCAACTGTGATTGCTTGCTCTGAAGATAAGAAGGGAAAACCTTTTTTACCACCATTCCTTTTGACATTTGAAGTATTCAACATAAACCTCCATAATTTTTTGGTTAACTCAGGAGCATCCTCTAATGTCATGCCGTTGTCTATTTGCAAAAAATTAAACGCGGTACCTCTCAAAAGCGATAAGCATGTTATACAACTAGGCATAACCCAAGTGAAGGTTATGGGAGAGATCAAAGATGTAATGATAATAATAGCGACGCACCCTAAATTTGTGCAAGTAATTGACATCATTGTAGTAGATATCCCAGAAGGTTATGGATTGTTATTGAGTCGAGATTGGTCTGAGAAGTTAAATGAATACTTTAATACAGACTGGGCTCACCTTTGGCTTCCATTAAAGGGACACACGAATATGATCAAGATCGATAGGGAAAGATATCTAAAACATACTTTCACTGACTTAGAAACCCTCAATGAACCCTCATCGACAGATTTCCCCGTGCTAGGCAATTATTCCTGCGACTTCGATTTCGGGAATTTCTCCCGCCTCTCATCTGATGTCCCTCTTACTCAAAACTCGAAAATGATTTTTCAAGAAAACTTGTCGACAACGACAGAGGAGACCCTCTTCTGTCAAGGACCTGCGTTATAAATCACGAGACAAGTAGGGGAAATGGAGAAAATTGGTAGGAAAAGGGAGATTGACAACTTTTTCTCACCAATTTGGAACTTATACTTTGATGGATCTAAATCGCAAGAAGGGTCAGGGGCAGGGTGCATCCTCATTGACCCAAAACGTAAACGACATTTCCTGTCCTGGAGACTAGAATTTGAGTGCACAAACAACACCGCCGAGTACGAAGCCCTAGTACAAGGGATAAATAAATCCATAGACTTAAACGTTAAATAATTGAAGGTTTTCAGAGATTCTTAAATCATCGTTAGACAAGTAAGGAACAATATACATTGCAACTCTCCACACCTGAATAATTAACAATAGGAAGTGCACAAGCTAATAGAACATTTTGAAGCCTTCAACATTACAGTGATTCCCAGAACAAAGAACATTCTTGCTGATTCTCTATCCACCGCTGCCTCGAGGGTATCACCTATAGAAGACTATGAAGCCTCCCGGTTCACTGTGGAACTTCTCTACAAACCGTCGGTGCCCAACAATATTTCTAGTTGGAATGTCTTTGAAGGAGATGAATAGATCATAAATTTTTTGACCAATCAAGATAATTTTAAGAACTTGGCTAATGACGATGAAGTATTCCAGGAGAAATTAGTAGAAACCGATCCTCCTACAGATCAACCGACTGACAAACCAAGGTCTCACATGATAACAAAAGGGGTAGATAATTTGGAAAACCTTTTTGACTTAAGAGAAATATTCAAAGGGTCAACCAACACAAAGACGGGGAGTTCCTGTCCCATACATGAAACTATAAATCTAGGAACCTCGAAAAACCCCAAGAATATAAATCTCGGCAAGACAATATCTAAGGAGGAAAGGAAGGCCTATCTCAAACTTTTAAGACAATATAAAGATGTTTTTTCATGGTCCTACCGAGATCTGAAAAATTATGATACTCATATCATTCAACACACTATCCCATTAAAACTGGAAGTGAAACCCTTCCAACAGATGCTCCGAAAATACCACCCATCCCTAGAGTCTCTCATGTGTCAGGAGTTAAAGAAACTACTAGATGCCAATATTATCTTCCAGGTTAAAAAATCCGCATGGGTAGAAAATTTGGTTCCTATGAGGAAAAAGTCTGGGGAGATCCGCCTATGCGTAGATTTCAAAAACCTCAACAGAGCTTTAGAAAAGGACAATTACCTAGTCCTACCAATGGAGCAACTCTTGCAGACCATGTCGGGCTATGAGATTTTTTCCCTGCTGGACGATTTTTCAGGTTACAACCAAGTTCTAGTTTCAGAGGAAGACCGCTTGAAAACTACCTTCCGAACCAAGTGGGGAATGTTCGCTTATAAACACATACCATTTGGGTTAATCAATGTAGGGGAAACATTCCAGAGGGCCATGGACGTAGAGTTTCGAGGAATAATAAAAAAATGTGTAGTAGTCTATTTGGATGACGTGACTGTGTATTCAAAGAACAAAGAAGATCACATCCAACATTTAACTCAGATTTTCGAAAGGTGTAGGAAATACAATATATCCTTAAACCCTAAGAAAAGTATTTTTGGTGTCGAGGAAGGTAAGTTGTTAGGCCACATTATATCTTGAGCAGGCATTCACATAGACCCAGAACAAATTAGGGATATAACTCAGTTTCCATTACCCCACAACAAAAATGTTATGCAATCATTCTTTGGGAAAATTAATTTTGTGACGAAATTCACCCCCGATTTCATTGAAATAATCAAACCCTTGCAAAAAATGATCCACAAGGATTATGAATTTAAGCGGGACTATGAACGGAAAAGGGCTTTCAACAATATTAAGACTGCAATATCTCAAGCCCCAGTGTTGCAAAGTCTCGATTTTAGCAAATATTTCTTCCTCTATACTTTCACCTCTGACCAATCGTTAGCTGCAGTAATGACTCAAAAATATGATGACCACAACGAGGCCCCAATCTCATTTATGAGAACTAATCTCCAAGGGGCCGAACTAAATTACCCTACTATAGACATGTAGGCTTATGTAGTATAAAAGGCAGTGAAACATTTCAGATATTACATCCTGAAGAATCATACCAAAGTCATAGTGCCTCACCCTACAGTCCGATCCCTATTCACTCAATAGGAGATGGGGGAAAGAAGAGGAATCTGGATGGTGGTAGTCTAAGAATTTGATCTAGATATAAAACCTACTAAACTGGTTAAAGGATAAGGGTTATGCAGACTGGGAGCTGAATCCCATGACCAAGTAAATGAAGACCCTAGATGGGAGAATGAATTGGCATTATGGTGTGGTGAATCTTCATACGTCTCCCCAGGGAAAGAGTCTTGGTACGAGAAACTTGCCTATCTCTTGCATCGTGGGACTTGCCCAGAAAACCTAAACCCTATGGAAAGGAGATCCCTCAGTTTAAAATCCACACAATATCGCCTCATAAATTTGGTGCTCTTCTGTGTTAATTATGATGGGTTACTTTTAAGATGTCTCGAACGTGAAGATGCAAACAAAGTTCTGAAGGAGATCCATGATGGTCTTGCAGGTGGACATTTCGCAGGAAACACCACTGGTCATAAAATATTGAGAGCTGGCTATTATTGGCCTACTCTGTTCAGGGACACTCACACATACACTAGAAACTGTAAAACTTGTCAAATAAGCGTGGGGAGGGAGAAGAGAGCAGTTGTCCCACTCCAATTGGTGGCCATTTCCAGGCCATTCGAGCAATGGGGGTTAGATATCATAGGAGAAATTACACCGAGGTCTTCAAAAAAACATAGATACATACTAACTGCCATAGATTATTTCACGAAATGGGAAGAGGCCATCCCTCTGACTCATGTAAACGAAAAGGTCGTGATCCAATTCATAGAACAACAACTGATCACAAGGTTCGGTGTGCCTTTCATCCTTGTTTTTGATAATGCAACTTACTTTTCTTCCACCTTATTAATAGGGTTTTCTCTATACAAAGGAATCACAATAAGATACTCTGAAAACTACTATCCACAGGGGAATAAAGTGGTAGAATCAACTAATAATAACCTAGTGAGGATATTGAAGAAAACAATTGCAGACAACCAAAGGAATTGGCATAGTTCACTTCATAATGCTTTATGGGCTGATAGAGTTACACCCAAGGAAGCTATAGGGAATTACCCATACTTTCTAGTATACAAACATGAATCCATTCTCCCAAATAGGCTATATCTTCCATTTCTTCAACTTGCTCAAGATTCGAGAGGAAAGCCCTCATCAGTCATACAACAAAGAATTGATACCCTCCTCATGCTGGAAGAAGAAAGGGAGAAAGAAAAATCAAAGTTCATAGCTCATCAACAGATAGTTAAAAGGTGGCTTGATAAGCATAAGGCTAAAGAGAAGAATTTTTAAGTGGGAGACTTAGTCCTAAAATGGGGCAGAGCAAATGAGCCTAAAGGAAAACATTCTAAGTTTTAGAATCTATGGTTCAAACCTTTCCATGTGGTCGAGAAGATCGGGTTAGGCACGTATCAATTGCGTAATCCGAGGGGGGAAACTGACACCCTCTTGATGAATGGCCAAGCCCTAAAACAATATTCCCACAAAAAAAAAATAAAAAAACAAAAAAAAATTATGTGCTTTTTAACGATGTTTTGTTTTAGGTAGGTCGATTGCGGATACTTTTTGTCTTTGTTTCTTTATTTTTATACTTTTGCGCTTTTGAATATTGTGTTTCATAAGACAATGGTTGACCTTAATTCATGTGATATGACGAACTCTATTCCTAACTCATCGCTCATGTACAACGCAAGAAGCGCTAGGGGACCTGCGGTTGTTTTAAGGGGTTCTCTATCTAACCCGCACAGATGAACTACCTTGGAAAAGTGATGAAGTGTTTTCCTGGTGGTCCGGTAAAACCTTAAGGTGAATATGGTCGGCTAGATAGGACTACATGTACCTCAAAGACACCTAGAATATATCCCACACAGTGATCCAGATGTAAGAGTGATCGATGACGAGGTGTTCCCGAACATCCGACGGTCGTACCTACATATGGTGGCAAGAAGAACCCCTATTTTTCCCTGTATTGAAGTCTTAAAGTGTCTCATCGACCACATAGACACACAAAAATGTTTAATCAACAATGACAATGGGGGATGTGTCGGAGTTTTCCTACCGGTGGAAGTTTAGAAATACTACAAGCTTAGAGATCCTGAGGAGTGGTTGAACACAGACTTTGTGGTGAAGTTCTACGAACACCACGACACCCGCCGGGTGGAGGGAGGACAAGAAGTTCACCAACTGAAGCACTAGCTTGTACGGGACGAACAACTTAAGGGATCCATACATCTATTTGATAGCTCTCATCTGCCAATTATATGGAGAGAAGGAATGCTCCATATTTTCAGAGGCATGGATGCCCTTAGCTTACATAATGGCGATCTCTGGGAGCAGTTTCAACAGGGGCAGACCCAGGGTTCAATTCTCAAGAGCGCACCAACAAAACCCTAACTACCAACCCTTTCGGAAACACCTGTGAAGCAGATGAAGTCTCACACGAGGTAGAGGTAGGGGTGGTTGCAGGACTCCAATGTCTTCAACCTTAGATGGGACACATATCTATGATTACAATACTCTATCAAATCACTTAGCAGTTATAGTTCATCAATTTTTAACTAGTATCTACTTCGTAGATAAAACCCTAATCACATAGCATCGCAGTATTCACCCAGATCTAGTATATTCAAGCACTAAGCACATTCACATAGGTTAGATCTAGCATTCATCCATATTATTAAGAATAAAGCATCACATATATATCTATCATTCATCTTACATAAAAGAACTAATCAAGTAAACACATAACACATCAATACATTGTACAAAGCATAGCAACACAGGATATACATGGTTCACCCCCAGCCTGTGCCTACATCCACCAACTCTTCTTCTCTTTTATTGTCTTCTGTCAATATTCTACATGCACAGAGCCACAAGATTCTACTCCGCATAGGACAAGAGATATGCGCGCACTTCACCAGATCCTCCTTCCCCAAGCTAGGTTACAACACAAAGCCTCTACTCAATCTCTTACAATCATTTTCATTTAGCCTTGCAAGTCTTGCACAACATGCACAAAGCATGTACAACTATCGCTTACACTTAGCACTTAGCATCACACACTTGTGTGCCTTTACATACATCGCCTAGATTTCTATTTATACATTACAAAATGGGCCTAAACATGGGTAAACCCATGGGTCGACATCCCCATACATGTTACATAAGCCCAAAACCCAAAAATCCCTAAACAAGGGGCCAAGATCCCGCGATCTTCGCTTCGACTTGTGCTCTGCCTTCGACAGCCTGTCAAAGTCCCAAAATAGGTCAAACATGAACAAGGATCCTCAAAAATTGGTCAAGGGCCAATAAGGGTGTGTTGAAGTGTTCCTACCGGTGGAATTTTAGAAATACTAAAATCTTAGAGATTCTGAGGAGTGGCTGAACACAGACTTCGTGGTGAAGTTCTACGAACACCACGACACCAGCCGAGTGGAGGGAGGACAAGAAGTTCACCAACTGAAGCACTGGCTGGTACGAGATGACCAACTTAAGGGAGCCATACATGTATTTGATAGCTCTCATCTACCAATTATATGGAGAGAAGGACTGCTCCATATTTTCATAGGCATGGATGCCCTTAACTTAAACAATGGCGATCTCTGGGAGCGGTTTCAACTGGGGAGCGATAATTTCTCAACAATTGAGCATATGTATACAATAGGCTCAGACACCAATTTTCTACATGGATTCATATTTTCTCGATGTCATGTGCATCAAAAAAATCTTCCTCGACATGAGTATGAGTTGGCATGTCGCAGAGCTCCCGATCCACGTCTATTTCAATGTGCTATGGTAGAACAAGTGTAAGAAGTCTTACTCCCTCATCTGTGATGAATTCATCGCACAAATTTCTTTTATTATTTTTAAGAAGGAATGCCCGAGACTATCGGCTGCGACCAAGAAAATGATATCCAAGGTAGGACACTGTTACTTGGATGAGAACGACACCTACATCATGGTGTTCAGGGCCACTGAATCACCACATCTCCTACCAGCTCATGTCCAGGACCAGCTTGTAGTGGGATAAATATGCTATCAAACCAATTTGCAAGGCTACAATGCCACCCTGGTCAAGGACAAGAAGCCGATGTTCATACCCTATGGTTTCCATGTAGGGTTCTACTTAGTAAAATATACTGCTCAAGCCAAACAAGAAGGGATGATCTAACTCGAGTTCAGATTCCAAATGGGCCGATTCCATAAGAATGATCCAAAGGGCCTGGTCCTGCAACACACTTCACAAGTGCCATCTTGTTGGCCGTACGCCCATGACAAATTCGAAGTTGAAGTCTTCACAGAAAATTCCCAAGACTGGGATGAGGTGGTACAAAGGATGGCCGACCCAAAAATGGCCAGGTTCAGGTCCATGAGCCTGGATGAACATGCGACGACTATATAACAATTAGCTCAATAGGCCCTCAGATCTAGGGAATAAATCAAAGTGACAAAAGCAACAGAGGTTCCCTGGATGGCCCCGACACAGAACAAGGGATTTCCTATGACACTGAATGCATGGGAAAGGGGATTACTCATGATAGAACATGAACAATGAGTGATTGATAAAATATAGGACAAACCAGACATCGCAGGAATGACAAGGTCCCTTGCTGACAACCTAGATGAAAGCCGGGCAGGTCCAAATGGCCTTGAGCTAATACAAATTGACAAAATCACCGGGTTATATAACCCTAAAGTTACAATGCCATAGGCTGGATCACCAGGGGACATTTTAGCTCAGTCAGAGGCAGCAAGAACATCAGGTGGAGTAGGTGCACCAAACCCCCTCCATGAATTGATAAAAATCTATGATGATGAGGAAAGTTCAGAGGTGTCCTTGTTGACTCCTGTGCATATCACAGAGGAAAAGGAGCTCGAGAAGGCATCTTCCCTAGCTCCCGATGCTCAAATTCAGGGCCTTCCAAAAAATGACCAAGAGTTTGAAAGTGTCTTAGACACTGAGATACTCGATGTACCATAGACCCAAATGGATAGTTCGATGGACGAGCCAAGGTCGGGCGAACAAAAGGAAGAAGTTCTAGAGAAGGAAATCAACATCTCAACAACTGATTATCAACTAAGTATTGAGCCTATCCCCGATGCTTCAATTTCAACCGTAAATCAACCTCCTGACGGGAAACAACCAGAGGCCGAAACTTTAGAACACATGGAATAGGTTCAAGAACCCATTCTTGAACATATATACACCGTCGAAAGCCTGGGAAATATGTTTACCTGGAGAGATTAGCAAATCCCCGAACCCATGGATGAAGTTTCTGATGTACATTCCATCTCTTATGAATGGAAAAGGAAATATATCATGAAGATAACAACCAAGAAGAGGAAGATTACTCTAGATCACTCCATCCTCATCACCACAGAGGAAAATTTGATGAATAGGGATCATGCCAAGAATTCCAATCTTATCAGTGCAGGGATGGCAATCACATATGCCACCCTGGACAGAGAGAAAATGGATGAAGAGGAGTTGGCCACTGTGCTGAAGGAATTGGAACATCAACGCCATTTGGCGAAATATTACCAGGACACCACACAGGACGCAGTATTCCTGAGAAGCGAATTTCAGGAGGCCTACAATAAATTTACGGATGATCGACACTTATTCATTGCAAGGATATCCTAGCTTCAAGAAGATAACCTCATGGTACTGGCATCGTGCAATGATATGGAGAGGTGGTATGAGAAAGCACACTAGGCCGTCGAAAGGATTGACTACATCAACACAGTTTAATAGGGTTGAGATGTCGAAGAGCACGACATTCGGGTACTAAGGGAAAGCAACATCGACCGCATAAATAAGTCGGCCAAATATTGGGTAAAAATGGCTCAAGAACATCATCACAAAATCCAAGAGAAATCGACCGAGTGAGAAAAGAGATGGACCAAGATCAACTGGGCAATGAGAGACTTCGACCTCTCTAAATTCAGCACACCCTATGACTTTGTCGACTTGCGTGACATAGTCAAATTACATGCTGAACAAGACTCATCATGGGCTACAGAGATAGAAAGGGTGGCGAACATGGCACCAGGTCAAGTGCAACAGTTCATGGAACACCCGATCAAATCTTGAACCACGTTGCAATAGTTAAGTACCAGAATAGTCAAGTATCGGGCATGGGTAGTAGAGATAAGAGATATCCTTTCGACCCCAATGGAACAACATAGATTCTCGTATGCTAACACATATGAGGATCTCTTCGTCAAATGGTTGGAGTACGAGAAGAGTCATCCACTCAAGTGAGATCATTTTATGACTCTTAGAAGATTGAGAGATGAAAGCGCCATGTGGCGATTTTTTGTTTTACTTAGCTGCACTTTTAATAGTTATTTTTAGTTAATAATATGTTATAAATAAGAGGATCGACCTATTAGCAAAGGGTCGATGGTTGTTGCAAAGACCCTCATTTTTGGATTTGTAAAGAACTATTTCAGAGATGCCTTAATTGAGAAGTCTTGTTTAGGACCAGAGACAAAGTTTGTGTTTTATCAAAAGCGTGTGTGATTGGATCTGAAGAAGAATTATTTCTGATTTATATCTCATGAATGGATGCTGTAATGAGTAAGAACTTCTGAATCTGTTGATAAGTTATCAGATTCAATATTTTTATAGTTCTTGTCTTTAATGATGAAAAGTAAATCATTGTGTTAATATGTAATTGATGATTAGAGTTAAGGAAACTATTTTTCTTTCCATCGTTTATTGGATGTATGTTTTCTTCTGATACTTGTATCTCACTCAATAATTGGAACACCAGTAGGTTAATGTATTAGTACTAGGCTTGTGGTAGAGAATCATTGCATGCATGCTAGAGTGATGGGGTTATCCCAAGCTCAGCCTTCTCTAGTAGTTAATTTTCCCACTTTGTTACCTAGTTGGTTTATACCGGATTTTATCTTGTATCGGTCTCACCTATAAGAGAAAATACAAAAAGAGAACGTCCGAACTGAAGGAGGATATTTCACAAGAAAATGTAAAGCCCATTGATTAATTGGCCGGTTCGCGAGATCCGGAGAAACATTCCACTATTAAATGCCGCAGAGTCTAATTGAGCCTCAATGGTGGGTTTGGTTCCTACTGTCAAGTTAAATGGATTTAGGACCCCTCAATAGGTACATGCATGGTGATGATAGTATGTGATATGGTACATCTTGGTGATGTTATGGTACATTTATTAGAAGCATTATTGGCTATATTGGTGTATGGTTTGGTCACATGTTATAGTGCATACTTGAGGCTTGGTATATTGTGTTTCATCTTGGTGAGATTGAGGAGCATGCTTGAGGCATGTGTTTGTGAGAATTGTTTTATGACTTGAGGCACATCATTGGATGTATGGTACATGTTGGTTGAGGTCTACTTGGTGAGATACATTGCTGGTACATATCTTGGATACATTGGCACATGGTTTATGGTAGTTGGTTGAGGTATATCATGAGTGATATGACACTTGTTTGAGGTACATGGTTGGCATGTTGTATGGTTGATGATGTTATTGGTATTGGTACATTGATAAAGGCACTTGTTGGTGATCTTGATATATGATTGGTACACATTTTTCACATATTCTTGGCATATGGCTAAAGAACTTCATTGATGATATATTATAATATATGGTATGGTGTTGATGTACATGGTTGGAACATGGTATGGTACATGTGTTGATGATACAAATGTTGGTGCATGGTTGATGCACTTGTTGTGGTATAGGTAGTGATACCGGTTTGTTGCATGGTATATGCACTTGTTGATGGTACATGTACATGTACAGGTTGATGCATTGTTGATGCATGGTACATGTTGGTACTTGGTTATAGACACATATCTTGTGATGGTATGTGGTGATGTTGGTACATTCTTGGAAGAGGCACATGTTGGTGATGTTGAGCATATGATTTGAGATATGATCTAGGAGATCTTGACATGAGTTGCATGTAGATGAGAGTGGATTTGGTTTCGTGGATGAGACCATGATTGATTGAACATGTTGATGTGGAAGTGATAGTGACAATGGAAATAATAATGATAGTGACAGTGATAGTGATAATGCTAGTGACAGTGACAATGATAAAGTTTTTGGCAGTGACAGTGGTAGAGTCCATGACAGTTGGTCTACACTTATATTTCAGGGCGACAAAACGAGGAAAGGAAAGGAGGTTGTATTCTTCTTTCGAGTGGAGCTAGAGATTCAGGGAGTTGGAGCTTCCTTCAGGTTGTATCTTGAGAACTAGTTGGTTGTAGCCAACTTCTAGTTGGAGTCAGAGAACCAAGGGGGTTGTAGCCTCCTTTTTGTTGGAACCATAGAATTCAGGGAGTTGTAGCTTCCTTCAGGTTGGAGCCTATAAATAGGGGTTTATATCCTCCTTCTAGTTGTAGCTGGAGAATTTGGAAGTTGGTGCTTCCTATGAATGAATTCTTGATTTATATATATATATATATATATAAGAAATCATTCTACGGTTTTCTCCGATTTGGGTTTCCATGTAAATACTGGTGTATTGTGTTCTTGATGTGATTCTTATTATGTTTACATGATTATGATATATATGATTGGATGCATTCATAGATGATACATTGATGATAAAATTTTGAACATTGTTGATAAAGTGAAAGAATATATATTGTGGTTAAAAGTGGTATAAAGTGCTCATACTGATTCACCCCCCGTCTCAATATTTCAACACTTATAGAAGGGTATATGGTGTGATGAAGCCGCATGAAATACTTCTACTATTTTTACCTGACAAGCTAGTCCTTTAGGAAGTAGCGTACCAGATTATTATACATGGGGTTGGAGAAATGTTGTATAGGTTTAATAAAGTGATACGACCCCCACTACCTTTATACATCGACAACTATTTCTTTGAGAATACCAAACATGCAAAAGTAGAGGTACACATCTTACTTTATTATCATTTTTTAGAAGATATATTCAGAAGACATGATCATAGAAATATCATAAGGGAGCAATTAAATAGCGTCAAGCTCCCTTATGAATATACTACTAAAATATAGGAAGAAGAGGAAGTGCATCAAAATTCTAGGACATACAACGAAGTCATTTCCAATAGGCATGGCCAACCAAAAGAAAGTATCGTTGACGAAGAAGAACAAAGAGAGGCGGCCATAAAAGAAGCAGAACAAGAGGAATCTAGGAGATATTCTCCCATATCTATCTCATGATCTACTAAAGAGGAAGAAGAAATGCCAGTAGATAGAAAGAGGAGAGATAAATAAAATGTGTTAAAAAAGAATAATGACACCAAAAATAAACAAAAAGTGGAGGCTGACAAAGAAAAAGACAAAGTTGAAGCTGAAGAAAAAACCAAAGTTGAATTTGAATCAAAAGCTATTGTATAAAGAGAAACAAATCTGACGGAAGTAGTAATAATAACAATAGAACTATCAAAGAAAGCAACAAAGGAGGCGTTCAAAAAAATTGTTGAGGAAGAAAGGAAAAAGAAAAATGCAAAAAATAGAGGGGATGACGCACAACTCATTGATGTGGTGGATATCCCAGGAAAATATACCACAAACACAGAGACAAATACAACATGTGGTGGTTTAGGCCTTGGACTATGGGAACCATTTAAATTAGCTGAAGTGCTATATCTGAGAAGCTTCACATATGACAGTAAAACTAGTAGGATCGTGCACGAGCGAGTTAAGAAGATGTCAGTGATGGAAGGGACTCCTATATCAGTTGTCACTCAGGTACCGATCATGGGAGATGTTATATAGAATCTTGTGGAAACAACTAGAGCTGGTTTTGTATTCATGGATGGCAATATAGATAACATACAAAGGTTATGCAAACAAAATGCAGAGAAGGAGTTAAAGATAAAAAAACTCAAGGAGAAGCTTTGACAGATGAAAGTGGATGAAAGAAGTGATGCAGGAGCATCGCTCCACCTCTGCAAATGCACCAACACACCAACATGCAAACACACAATTGAGAAAGGGAGAGGCATTAAACCTCCCATTTTTTTTAAATTTGAAATAATCCTCAAATTTTTGTGTTCTAAGGTTGTAAATGCCGAGCCATGCATTTGTATAGGTAGTGGTTGGATTTCCTTAAAGGGTTGCTTGTAGTAGAACCAGATCGTAGTCAGGTCTGGGTAAACATTTATGAAACTTCAATGTAATAGATGAGGTTAGGTGAGAGAGGACGAGCTCGCAGAGCCCCTCTTTTGTAAAGGAGATATTGTATCCGATTTCATAAGGAAAATGATAGAGGGAGAATGATAGAGAGTATTAGGAGACTCAAGAGGTAGAATAGTTCCAAGAGAGAGAGAGAGCTTGAGATAACTGGGACTCTATTACAATACAATTTTTGTAAACATCTGTATAAACACACAAAGATAATAGAAAATCATTTTTTCCTACATACAATGTATTTATGTATTTGTGTCCATTTTATGTTTTTATGCATTTTTCATGGTTTGAATGCGTAACTGGTGAAGTATTGCATGAGTTTAAATTGTTTCTCATCTTTGATTTTTCGAGTGCAAGGAGTGCACACAGTCCATAAAGAATACGTTGAAAGAGGTTTAACCTCAAGGGAAACCTCAGGAGGGATATCGTTGAACCTTCATCACTAGAAGTGAAAGGAGTGCACGGGAATAACTCTTTATCGAGTTCAAAGAGAAGCGAAGTTACTGAGAACTATGTAGAGCTCTGCCATATGGGAATTGATTTGGTGCAAGTGTGCATAGAATAAATCCATGTTGAGTTTGGGATAAATAGAGTTACTAAACACTCTGTGAGGAAAAGCTATGCAAGGAGTGCATTGAGTAGAAGAACTCCATGAGGGCAAGAAGTATTTCTTGTTCAAGAAATCCTTTGGATTCTGAGTTTGACGAAATTCCGAGAATGCAAGGTGTGCGTGGGAGGTCAAAATATTCGAGGAGATCAAGCTCAGAAGGGATAATGCAAGAAGTGCGTATGAGATGAACTTATTCTAAGTCCATAAGATCAGAAGAGATAACGCTTTCATAAGCGTAGCGAGACCCAAAGGAGTCGAGTTCGCGGAAGGAAGTTCAAAGGCCGAGACATTTCGAACATTGACAAAATATTCTATGTCAGGAGAAGGTGGAAGCTCAAGAGGAAGAACGATCATGATCGTCAGATCATAGGGAAGAAGATCCACAATCGTCAGATCAGAAGAAGGTAGACGAGTTTTATCATTTCACATACAAAGGAGAGATAAGTTATCGAAGTTGAAGCTTGAGATTCCCAGAGTCTGGAACCCCGAAATAGAATCTCGACCATCCGATCAATAGGATAGATCTGAACCATCAGATCATTGGAGGCGAAGACCAAGTGTCAGATCGCCAGGAGGAATCACAGCCGTTTCTTTCTATAAGCTCATGAGGGAGAGCGGTTTGAAACTTGAGATTCCCAAAGTCCGAAGTCCCAGAACGCCGAGGTGGAATCTCAACCGTTCGATTGATCAAGTGTGAGCCATCAGATATCATGAGTGCATAAGGAATCATGTTTGAGACTTGAAACTCCCAGAGTCCAGAGAGCCAGAGCATATCTGGACCGTTGAATCCAGGAGGGTATGTGTCAGCAAGCTGAAAAATCTGGAGGAAGGAGGAAGTTGAGACTTGAAACTCCCAGAGTGCAAACAATCGAAGAGCTGTGAGTTGATGATCTGGGAGGAGAGACTTGTCAACCGATCTTGAGCTCTGGGGAAAAGTTGAAGTGGAATTTCAGTTTGAAAACTGAGATCACTGAAGTGCATAGAACCGAAGTCCGAAATAAGATCTAGATTGTGAGATCTAAGGGAGACGTGGTGCAAATCCGTGAACTCCGGGTAAAGTCCCGAAGTGATTCAAGCCATTGGATTTGGAGGAGACATGGTGCAAATCTATTAACTCCGGGTAAATTCCTGAAGTAATCCTCAATCTTTGGATTAGGGGGGACACACATCAGTGGATTTTAGAACCCGGGTAAAATACATTGGAAGAAATAGGTTTGAGATTTGAAATCTCAGAATTCCAGAGACCTAGAGGAAATATCGACCGTTGATCGAGAAGAGGGACGTTGAATCATTGATCTAGGTTTAAAGGTCAAACACCTAGGTAAAGGTAGGGTTGTTGATTTACGAGATAGGTGTCCGTAGATGGATAGTTCCAAAAGGTTGGAGTATGGAAGAGAGCTGAGTTTGAGATTTCAAACTCCTAGAGTCCTTAATTGCGAAGAGAACCTCAACCGTTGATTCAAGGAGAGATGATATGGTCTGTAGATAAGGAGGGAACATATTTGAAACGTTGATTGGACATTATCGTCAAGATCGCAGGATCGATGATCTCGTGCTATTGTGGGGACAAAATTTATGAGGAGGTTAAGGAATCGAAGGCAGGCTGCAATTTGAACCGTGGTTTCACCAAGAGGATGCGTGGAGGTCGTAGGAGCATTGCGGGCCCAAAAGTGGTTTAACTCCAGATCGCTTATGACTGCGCCCGTAATCACGTGGTCATAGCCCCATGTCATATCAAGTGAGGGCTTATCCGAAAGGGAGCTAACGCTGACATTCTGAGTTTTTGCACAGAGCGAAAGGGGAAGGTTGTGGGTTGCTGTCAGACTTGCACCAAGAAGCCGAGGGGGCTTGTGTTTATATACAAAGGGGGACCTTTAAGGTTCCAGAGAGTCTTTTGGCTCGATAATTCGAAGATCCAAGACCGATAGGTTGCATAGACCTATGGGGGAGTAGGGGGGCTGCATCAATTGGTATCAAATCCTTTTTGCAGAATTGATTTATGTAGGCCAAGGAGAGAAGACATTAAAGAAGAGATAGTCTGATACCATCAATTGGTATCAGAGCACAAAATTTATTTCTGTAGGTAAAGGGGATAATCTGATGACATCAGGTGGTATCAGAAGATCGAGCTTTGCTTGTGGATAGTAGACAAGAAAGAGGTGAAAGGAAGGCAGAGTACTGATGCTCTGTGAGAAGTTGTTGCATGGACGCAACAACAAAATTTTAAACAACCAGGTGGGTTGTGAGAGAAGATGGAAATGCTCGCAGATGTAGAGTAATCCACAAACTTTCTAGGAGGGAAGGAAAGAGGTGGAAATGGCTACTAAAGGACATGGACATGGTCTAAGAGAAGGCCGAAAGAAGAAATTCAATCTAAATATGGATCCGGAGTTCAATCAGATAAAATGACAAATGGAGAAGCTTGCATTTAAAATCCAATAGGATGAAAAAGTGCATTGGGTGTATGAGTGGCCCATGAAGAAGAAGGCGAAGTGGCCAGTAAAGGAATTGTTGGCCAGAGAACAACGAATATTGATGAGAAGGTGGCTGAGGCATGCTGAAAACCTTAGTGACATAGAGGAGGAACTAATTCACACCTGTGAACTAGAGACTGGAAGAAATCTTAGCGATGAGGAGGAGAAGAGGTCATATGAAGATCTCGTGAACTATTAAGTGGGAAGAAATGGAATTTCAAGTTGCTAGGTGGGAAATGGAAAGAGACCAGGTGGAGGTCTTGTATACTGCCAGGGGAGCAGTGCTAAAAGTTCAGATTTCCAAGTGGGAAACGAAATGGGATCGATTGATCTCATAGACTACTAGGTGGGTAGTAGAAAATTCCCAAATTGCCAGGTGGGTAGGGAGAAGGAGATGAGACTGTCTGAAAGTCTCGGGAGCTCATAAGTGAGTTCATGTCAATGAGGAGTACTGATAGATGGAGATTCACATGGACTTGCAGACCATGTGAATGAAGATGATGACAAGTTAAAAAATTTCCCCATCCAAGAAGAAGATCAGAAGAACATTCTAATTATTGGAGGGATCAAGATATTCCTACCAAACAACTAAGTAGAGACCAGTGCACATGATGAAGGTGCAAAAGAAGGAGAAACACAACCACATACAAAATAACCAAATACAAATGAAGTTGGCACATTACAAAATTATCCATGAAGGTATAGCTAACATAGATAGGTGGATAGAGGAAAATATTGATGCACCTCATGAGTTATATAGGCCATCAAAATCTGGTAGAAATACCGATATGTACACATTAGATAATTTCCAACAGATAGGACAAAGAGTTGATAGAGAAGTAACCAAATATATGTCAATATCTTCAAGGATCCATAAGGCCGCTCAGGAACTGATCATAAATGGATAAATCTCAAGGTTATATGATATTGGAAAAAACCTAGTAGCAGAAGAAATGGTAAATTCAGTTCAGGACAACACAAATCAAAGGAAACAAATAGCTGAAGCAACTACCGTCGTTTCCATCGATCTTATTGATATGATAGTGAAAGGTTTCATGACAAAGTTAGTATGATCACCCTCCATGAAAATATTTATATGAACTATGAAACATTAGAACAATTGACACACATGAGGATCGAATCACTCTATGACCAGTTGGAAGTTTGGTCGACTAACTCCAGAAGAAAAATTTCATAGGAAAAGGACATGATACTTGCCCTTTCTTTCGTCCTTTTCATAACTACTCTTAATTTTGTCCCTTTATACACACTTTTCATTAACGAAGAGAATATGAACCTTTTTGTAACTGCCCCTTCAAGAAGAATATGAAAGGACACTTGGGAGTTACTAAGTTTTGTATCAAAAAGATATAAGCTCATTTGAAAGGGACTTTTGGCTTTTCAAGTATTGTATAGACCCAAGAAATTTTTCAATAACTTATACTTTGTTAAATAATATTGAGAAAACCTCAGGGCCAACATATTATAATGAATTCCATGTAGGAACAGATCAAATCTTTGAACTACTTCAAGTGAAGATAGCTACTGTTTCTATGGACTGCAAGAATGCTTGTTTGTTGTATACTGATTCTCATACAATCTTTCTCATTCTACAATTATTGATGTTTCTTTGAATATTTCAATGCCTTGAGATTTGTGGGTTGTTATTGTATACTTTGTTTTGATCTAGAATAATCTGATTATATACATTTGTATGCACTTGTCTCTAATCTTTCCCTTTTTGTTGCAACTAATTGTATAAAAGTTGTACGAGATATTGGTTGCATTAATAACTCGTCGGTTACTCTATTGTTCTCCTAGATAGGATATGCTAGCATAGAATAGTAATATATTAGTTGTATTTATATACATAGTACTCATCTACATCTTGCATTGCGTTCTCACCATCCATCCTCCCCCACTGCTACATCGAACTGTAACCGGTAAAAAAAACCCAAAAGACAACAATCAATGGCAGTTGGGCCATATTCTAGATGGGACTCCTAATTCAAATATTGTATAGTCTATTTGGGACCATATACCAGGGAGTACCCCTTGTTTTTGTCGAGTGAATACGAATCTGTCAACACCATGGATGAAGCAACATTTAAACCACTAGAAACAACTCTTTTAAATTTCAGAATTGAAATTATGTATAGACCGTTTATTCCCGACAATATAAAAAGTTGGCATATTTTCAAAGAAAAACAATAGATACAAATATTTATGGAGATGGTTTGGGAGTTTTATTCTAGCAATATCAACGAAGACAAGTAAGAAGAGGAACCCAAAGCTAATACTTCTAAAAAGGTTGCAAGACACATTGCTAATCACAAGATTGTGCAACTTCAAAATAATTATATTCCTAGGGGGTTAGTCCCCTTGGAAAAGTTATTCGATCAGAAAGATGCAACCATAAAACCCATGTTAAAACCTTTGATATATGAAAAGACCAATATTATTAAGTTATCTAAATCATTATGACCCGAGCAAAAAATAAATATGTTGATCTTTGTAAAGACATCATAGATGGATTTTCTTGGAGCTATGAAGATTTAAAAACTTATTATACTTATATCATTCAACACAAAATACCTCTTAAAGAAGGGGTGAAACCTTTCATAAAAAATCTTAGACATGTAAATCCAATATTGTTACATGTAATTGAAAAAAGAGGTGAAAAAATTGTTGGACACTAAAATTTTTGTTCCACCTAGGTATTCTAAATGGGTGGCTAATTTAGCTCCTCTTCGGAAAAAGAGAGGATAAATTCGTCTCTGTGTGGATTTTAGAAACCTCAATCATGTTTCATTAAAATAAAATTACCCTCTACCCAAAATTGATCATGTATTACATAAGGTAGTTGGTGAAGAGAGAATTTCAACAATGGATGGTTTTTCTGGGTACAACCAGATTGTCGTTCATAAAGATGATAGAGATAAAAAAAATTTCATCACACATTGGGGCACCTTTATGTATGAAAAAATGCCTTTCGGATTGATGAATGTTGGTGCCACTTTCTAGAGAGAAATAGATATTTCTTTTGCATATGTATAAGAAGAGTTTATTTTTATTTATCTAGATGATATGACAATATTCTCTAAATAAGAATAGCTTCATTAGGATCATTTGAAGCATTGCTTTCTAAAATGCAGAAAATATGGTCTGTCTCTTAACCCAAAAAATATTATTTTGCTATGACTGAAGGTAAAATCCTTGGTCATAGTATTACTCAAGATGGTATTAGAATAGATCCTAAAAGAGTAGAAGCTATACAAACTATACCTAAGCATAAGCAGGAAGTTCAATCCTTTTAGGGAAAGATTAATTTTCTGAGACATTTTATCCCTAATTTTGTAGAAATTGTAAAATAAATTACCAATATGCTAAAAAGAGGGAGCGATGTCAAATGGAATATGGTTGCCAGATATTGTTTTCATTGAATTAAACAATATTTGACAGAATCTCTAATGTTGGTAAGACCTGATTACATAAAGGATTTTATTGTTTTTCCTTTTTTCGTCGGAACATACTATAGTTGTTGTTTTGTTGTAAAAAAAAAGAAAATGGAGTTGAACAACCCATTGCATTCTTTAGTAGGGCCATGAGAGATGATGAATTAAAGTATAATATTATAGAGAAATGTTCCTTCACTGTTAAATATCTTAAAGATTTTAGAAGTTATATATTACATTCCAAATCCATAACTTTCATCCCTTGTTCAATGGTGAAAGACATCTTGACCCAACAAGATAGTGAAGGTAGGAGAGGAAAATGGATCACAAAGATCCAAGAATATGACTTAGAAATGAAACATAATAAACTAATTAAAGGTCAAGGATTGGTGAAATTATTAGTAGAATCAAACTGTCACACATTAAATATAAATCAAATGTCTGATGAAAAAATAGTAGAGCATCAAAATCAAGAGGAACAATATAAAACTCTTCTACCTGAACCTCCATATCGAGAGATATATAGTTTTTTTACTTCTTCCCCTTGGTACAAGGATATTGTTATTTACTTGTAAAACCTTCAATGTATAGATCATTTAGATAAGTCACGGTCCCAATCCTTAAAACTTAAAGAAACAAAATATTGTATAATTGGAGGATTTATGCATTGTAAATATCATGTTGGTGTCCTTTTAAGATGTGTATTAGAGCAGCCCCCGGGGGGGCAGCTCAATTGGCAAGTGCCGTGAAAATGAAGTTCCATGAGGTTTCGAGTTCAATTCCCCCCGACTTACCTTGTGTGCCGCGTAAGGGGCATCGT
>SNQJ01S0076655.1:74492-105755 GCA_010110895.2 Picea sitchensis
ACTTTATTCACCCAAGTGAATAAGAAGGTGTGAGATTGTTTAGAATGCCAATTGTTTGTTGGAAAACAAAAATTGACTCATTTGCCTCTTAAAACTATCAAAGTTGAAGCTCCATTTCAACAATGGTGACTCAATTTTATCAGAGATATCCATCCACCATTGAGTGGTCAACATGGATGGATTTTAACCACTACTTATTATTTCACAAAATGGGTGGAATCTATTCCTATACGACAAGAAATTGATAAAGTAGTAATTCAATTTTTAGAAGCATATATCTTCTCAATATTTGGATGTCCTAAAACAATTGTTGTTGATAATGATAAAACATTTTCTTCGGTTGATTTAATTGAATTTTGTATGGATAATCATGTATCTTTAGGACAATCAACTTCTTATTACCCTCAAGGAAATGGCCTTGCAGAGTCCACTGATAAGAACCTGATAAAGTTATCAATAAAATCTCAGGATCAAATAAAAAGAATTGGTACTCCTAGTTGAAATATGCCCTTTGGGATGATAGAATTAGTACAAAAATATCACTGGGACTTCCCCTTTTCAATTGGTTTATGGACTTGATGTTGTACTTCTAGTTCAGCTTGGAACTCCAATAGTGAAAATTTTCCAAGACACTAGAGGGGAATCCAATTATGTACATAGGAGAATGAATAAGTTAATTCAACTACATGAAACCCGAGATCAGGTTAACAAAAAACATAGAGAATATCAAGAATGAATGAAGCCGTTGTTTGAAAGAAGAGAAAAAGAACGTACATTTCAACTCGAAGATTTAGTTTTAAAATGGGATAAAAGGAGAGAAGAAATTGACAAAAATGGAAAATTTGACAACTTATGGTGTGGTCCTCTCATTATTGGTAACATTGAAGGACATACTGACTTTTGATTGAAAAATTTACAAGGTGAAATTCTAGGTGCGTTTGTAAATGGGTGTTTCCTTAAACATTTCTTGGTTTACTAAACATTCCAGAAAGTGTCATTGTAAATACCATCAAAATAAAACTCAAATCAGTATTACCAACTAAATAAAATGAAACAAATAAAATAAAATAAAATATACGTGTATAAAATAAAATTTAAATTTTTGGGAATAACTAAAATCTCAAGGAATAACTATCTTTGACCAATTTGGATTTAGATGAACATAATTTTAATATAAGAATAACATTTTAAGAAAATTTAATTTTATTTTAAAGAATACATAGGCAACCATTATCTTTTGTGCAAATTCAATTGTAAATATATTGCTTGAAAACTCTATTCACAATACTCCCCATTCTAAATTGGAAATATGATGGTGTATTTTTTATTATTATTCTTTCATTTTAAATCCTTCATATTTATATAGAGTATTTATTTGATTCTCAGATATAGATTTTCTGCAAATATCAAGTTTCAACTGATACATGGTCAAGACAAGTCTATATCATAAACAACTCTAGCTTTGAGATACCCAACATTTGAAGGCTACTATATATACCCAATACTTAAGGATAGTATCTAATTAACTAATATCATCCTTTCTAGAACTAATATTTACATAAAACATTAAATAAAATACAAAATTGTGATTAGGGATTGGATCTAAGAAAGGGAATGTAGATATCTCCGTCGGAGTTATGGGTGCTCATTGACAACGAGATCTAGAAACCAACTAGTACCTTGTATCTTGCAGTCCTCAGTTACAGGCCTCCTTATGATCGACAATGGGTTTACATTATTGAATCTTGATTGATTGATTCTATGAGTGTTCGACATCAGATCCTCTATTCACACTCGCTAGATTGCACTAGTTACCTTGGGGTCCATATTCCTTATTAGTGGGCACCCTTGCATTTGTTAACAATATACCTCAATGAATCATAATCATACAGTTTCTACCATGATCAACACCAACTCATATATTCACATGTTGTAGATTTGTATTATCGGGGTTTGGGACAAATACCTTGGGTTTGGGGCCATATCATTCCTTTAGAGACTCTCCCCCTCAAGTTGCGATGGAGTATATCACTTGTATATGAGTACTTTGAAGACTTCAAGGGCACTTTCCCCAGTTCTCATTGTCTTCCTAATGTCTGTGTTGTGTCATAGATCCACATTGTATTTTCTTGTGGCGATGATCGTATCAATGACATAGATCCACATTGTATTGGCTCATGGATATGATATTTTTTATGACATGGATCCACCGTGTACTATTTCATGGCCATGATCTTGAATTTCACTTCATGGATCTGCAGTGTATTGGGTTGGCGACCATGATTTGTTTCTCTTCTTATCATGGGTATGCCTACCTTGGGGATGATCTATATATGTCGATTTGATGTTTGATTGCAGGTTCTCACTGGTTCCTTGATCTCCGAGCTCCTTTCTTATGCCACTCGTCACCATGATTTTTTGTAATGTATTTTGGCCATCAGTTCCTCTTCTAACCTCACACATTAGGGGGCATATGTTATACTTGTATTTTCCACCATAGGTTATGCAAGCATGTTATTAGATGTTATGATGCTAGAATTACATAATTGAATAAAATTCTCATAATTATTTCACAAGGAAATAATTATTTTGTCACAATTTCCTAATTATGAAATAAAAATGATTTCATAATTGAGAATAAACTCATAGTTGAAAACAAAGTTCATAGTGAGTTGGAAAAATCTCATAATTTAGCATGGAGCTTGAGGAAAAATCTCATAATTTAGCATGGAGCTTGAGGAAAAATCTCATAATAGAGAAAAATTTCATAGTGAGTTGGAAAAGATCATAATTAAGCATGGAACTTGAGAAAACGTTCATAATAGGTTGGAAAAAGATCATAATTAAGAATGAAACTTGTACATCACTTGTAATTTCTTAGTTAACATGCCATCAAACCTAACTATGACCTGTAATTTCTTAGTTCACATGCAATCAATAAATCCATGACTTGTAACCACCTAATTCATGTGCCATGATGCTGATCTCCAATCTCTTCTAAAATCCTATAAGAAGAGGCCAAATCAAGGAGATGGTGGAGAAGATTTTTGAGATTGGTTATGATGGTAAAATAGAGAGAGAATCTCAAGAGGCTAAGGAGGAGCATGAGGAACCTGGAACTAGGAGTAATGCATCTTTCATGACTCATGGTATGATGATTTGGTTGATGTAATTCTCTTTATTTATGAATATATATAATTGGTTTTCCCTTTCATATTGTTCATCTTCAATGATATATGTTAGATCTAATCTCACATTGAATAGATCAGGATATATCTAAATCAGATTTGAATTTCCTAACACTTGTAGGAGTTGTAGGTCAGTATTTGTTTATTACTTGTGTGCAAGAAGTAGGTTGTAGGAGTTTTAGCTAGGATCTCGAGATTTTTATTAGTCAGACACACAAGGACAACCTTCAATCAAAAGGTATGCCATCCTTCCCTTAGTGTAAAAGGTGTTGGGAGTACGGCTGCCGTTACACCAAAACCCGCAGGTGATTGGTAAACTTACCACCACCAGATTTCAAGGATCCACGAGAGGCGATTAGTCCCTTGTCACGATACGCGCAGGGAACGCTAACTACTTTCAATTTCGTGCAACAATCTCCCCCTCAGTGCGAGCCGAGTGTGTATCGAACTCATGACCTCTAGCTCTGATACCATTTGTTGGTAGTACGACTACCATTACACAAAAACCTGCAGGTGATTGATAAACTCACCATCGCCATATTTCAAGGATCCACAAGAGGCAATTAGTCCCTTGTCACGATATACGCAGGGAGCGCTGACTACTTGCAATTTCGTGCAACAAAAGGAAACAAATTTAGTAGATCTAGGGAAAACTATATAGGAATCTAGCCTCTCTATCTGTCCCAGATCAAGGGTAGATCCAAGGGAGATTTGGCTTATCCATAGGTCAGATTCATATGTAACACTAGGTAATTCTCTTTTCTCATGGCATCCATGATCATTCCATTCCTCTCATACTGGGAAATCTTCCTCCCAATGTTCTCCCTTATCATCATCCCTTTTCCCAAAATAATGAGATTGAGAAGATTGTTCAAGAATTGGTCGAAGCGGGTGTTATCCATCCTAGTACCAACCCCTATTCTCCCCCTATGGTCATGGTACTCAAGAAAGAAGGCACTTGGAACATGCGTCTTTATTTTTGTGCCCTCAACAAACTCATAATCAAACACAAATTTGTTGATGTTTTGGTAGTTGTGGGAGGTATTTTCCTCCTGGACAACTTTTCTTAGATAAGAAGAAGATTCCAAGAAGTCAAAGGAATACCATTGAACAATTGGAGAACACCCCAAAAAAGAATAATGTGAAACATAAGACCATATAAGAGAAGTCGGACCACAGGAAATAATAATAAAGTGGAAATATGATTTCCAAGAAGAGAAGTCGACCCACATAAATAATAAAGTAAATTTGAAGACCCAAAATAAGAAGTCAGCCCTGGACAAACGCCTAGATTAGTATAAATACAATTTCGGGTCAGTTCATTTGTACAGTCAAATAGTTCTCCTTTTGCAGTACGCACTAGGCAGTTGCAATTGTAGTTGCAACAATTTCGCTATTTTTGGTCTCTAGTTCTCTTGGAGAGTGCGCCCCACTTGGGGAAGGATATTTTTGGTGACTCTTGGTGGTTTCTCTTGTGCACTACCTATGGAAGAGTAGCGCTAAGTTTGTGTGGTGCTTCCTAGTTGCTTCGTTCCAATTGTATTTGTAGTTACCAGTTGACAGTTTTGCTTGTTCTGTGGTGCACTATCTTGCTCTAGTGATGTGCCTATCTTTCGTAAGTTCTATGGTGTTAATCAATTGTCTACATTTTCTAGGGTTTTACAAGAAGAAGAGAAAAGTATTTGTTATCAATGTTTCTTCATTGTTATTTTTCTCTTGTGAAGAGATCTTTTTCATGGTTGTATTGGAAATATTCTCTCGAATAAAAGTTGGTTTGGTTTTCCCCCGAGTTTGGGGTTTTCCCAGGATAAATCTTTATGTCTTCTTGCGCTTTTTTATATACTGCTTATATATTTCAATATATGATTATTGAATGCTAAAAGAAGATAAAAATGATATGGTAAATCTAATGTTAACAAAACTAATGAAAATCTAACATGGTATCAGAGCAGGTTTCCTTCAGAATAGTCTAAACGTTGGAAGGAAGATCGTGAGATTTGCCACATTACTGAGATTTTTCGCTGCACATTTTTATTTTTCAAGATCATTGAGCACTTATTATAAATACGATTGGGACAAACTCCACCATTGATCAACTTGCACTACCCTGTCACACCTGCTACATCTCTTTGATTGAATTTCCATCAAAATTGATTCTTTAGGGTTTTAGGCTTGTTGACATCTTTCTGAACGTAACCTATTGATTCAAATTTCTAACTTCTTCTTGTTGATGTAATGTCTTAGATTAGAATACAAGATGGATGGTGCACTTGTATATAATATGAGGGTGTTTGCAGGAAACATACGCTTGGAAAAAGGACATTTATCTAAGCAGTGATAGTAGATCCAAAGGGATCTTAGATATAGTGCACTTAGATGAATCCCATTAGTTGGAGCCAACAATGATGATGTCTCCTACAATATAGAACAACTTAAATGGGACAACAATAGATAGATTCCAGGTTTTCATATCAGGTTTGATATTTTATATTGTTGCAACCTAAGTAAGTGTTGTAACTATAATAGAAATATTTAGAGTTCTATTACTGCTATTGCTATCAAATGTTTAGTAACACTTGAATATTTTTGGTATGATGATAATTAAGTAAAAGCTCATTGTTTAGTATTAATGGTGCACTTTTTTACAAGATAAATTGATATTCTCTTGGAGATTTTCTTGGTTGTTGGCATTGTTCCAGGCATGTTATCTTATAAATTCCATGGAGGTTACCATGACTATGTTTTTGTTCTTGTTTCTTGTTCTGGGAAGGTTACCATGGAGGAATGATTGGTCACAACACTAGAAGAGTGTTGAAGAGTGTTGTTATTATTTCTTGTTATTGTATTTTTTATTGTTTTGGATCTTGTTCCAGGAAGGTCACAAGTGATATCTATGAGAAGGAACTACTGTGACGATTGTTTCTGTTCTTGTTTTTTATTATTGTTCTTATTATATGAATATTATTCTTGTCTATTGTTTTCCCTTGTTCTGGGAAGGTCATAGGTGATAGCTCTGAGAGGGAGATATAATGAAGGTTGCAGGAGGAAACATATTAGATGGTATCTAGATGAGACATGGAATATACTATCCAAACATAGAGTTTTGTACATGACCATACACATCCGTGTAATGAAGGAGAAGAGGGCGAAGTCAAAACCTTATGACAAGAAGGGTACTTTTGCGAGATACAAAGTATCTCATATGGATATTGATTGTAAGGAACATAAGGCTCTGAAGATGACTATACATACCCCTCTAGTTTAGTTGATCACTCTTTAGATCATCAGGAAGAGTCAGTAGAGCCAAAAGGGCCTACCTAGAATTATTGCAGTGACCAGGAAGAGACCACCATGGTCCCGTGATACCTTGAAGGATGCAAAGGATATGTAGATATGCGGAATTAATGAGCCATATCATGAGGAGGACTAGATGGCTCCACCAGTGGTGAGGCAGGTGGCCCCACCAAGTACCAACTCAGAAGGAGCTATAGTTTAGAGGGAGTCATCCCTCAAGATCCAGTAGGGAGGAGAAAAATCCCCAGGACAATTCATAGGAGATCAAACTTCATAGGAGGACAACACATGCAGAGGGAGAATATGGCTCCAGAGATTGTATAGACTCAGATGGAGTCAATCTCTAAAGGGATCATGAAAACTCAGAGTGATCCTGATCTTAGAGAGAGTTAGTTTACTCAGATGAAGATCAGATCATTCAGAGGAAGTTCCCCCTCTTATTCAAGTGGGAGAGAGAGGCGTCTTCCAATACTGACAAAGATATGGCATGAGTTGAGGAGGCTAGAACATAGCTTCAGAGGATTCTAGGAGATGTGAGATATTTTGGGAGGATTCCCTTGTTTCAATAGACTTTGCTACAATTAAAGAGAAGGAAACCAGTTAGAAGGATTGGGATATGGATTTTTCCTCAGTTCCAGAGAGAACAAGAGACCACACAAGTTTCAATATTTGTGGTGTATGTGGTGTTGATGATGAATATCATTGATTTAGAACCTTCCACTTATTAGGAAGATGCTAAGCAACAAGTGTGTGGAAGGATGACATAATGGAAGAGTATCAGTCCATCATGAAGGATGATGTGTGGAAAGTGGTTCCGAGGCCATAAGGGAAGTTAGTGGTGACTTCCAAATTGTCCTACAAGATCAAGCATGTTGTAGATGGCAACATAGAGAAGTACAAAGCAAGATTTGTGGCTAGAGGATTCTAATAGAAAGAGGGATAATATTATTATGAGACACTTTCTCCAGTAACTAGAAGAAGTGTACATAAGAGAAACCACAATATACAAGAGAAAGATTCTCATGTATGGATATTGAAGAGAGATTTGTATGGGCTTAAGTAGGCACCCAAGGTAGGATATGCCAGGCAATTATTTTGATGAGATTGGGGATGGTCACCCCTTGATATTGTATGACATGTTTCTTACAAGGGATGAGAAGCTCATAGATGGGTGCAATAGGTAACTCACTTCAGAGTTCGAGATGAAGGATATAGGTATGATGCATTATTTCTTGGGATTTGAGGTGTGGCAGAGACTAGATGAGATTTTCCTTAGCCAAGGAAAATATATTGTTGATATCTTGCAAAGATATTTGGGATGATGGATTGCAAGTCCATGGCCACACCTATGATGAAAAATTTGAATCTCTTGAGTGATTCATCTTTGGATTTGGTGAATCCTATGATGTACAGATAGTTGATCGGATCCTTGATGTACCTGGTTAACACCATGTCAAACATATGTTTTGTAGTGAAAACCTTGAATCAATATATGGTTGAGGTTAGACATGTACATTGGATAGTATAAAAACATGTGTTGAGGTACCTACACGGTACAATTGGACATGGATTGAGATATGTCTCGGATGGAGATGTGAAACTACAGGGTTATACAGACTATGATTGGGCAGGGAGTGTAGTGGACTAGAAAATCACATTTAGATGTCACGTCAGTTTGGGATCAAGTATGATCTCATGGTTAAGCAAAAAACATATGTCATTGGCACTTAGTACATCAGAGGAAAAGTCTATTGTAGCTAGTGTTGCAAACCATGAAGAAGTGTGGATTCAAAAGCTTCTTGCAAGGATATTTGATCTAGAGTTGGAGATAAATTTGATACATTGTGATAATAAAAGTTACGTGAAGCATATAGAGATCAAATGCCACTACATCCAAGACATGGTGCAAAGAGGAGTTGTGGAGCTTCGATACATATCCACAAATGAGCAGATATCGAACATTATCACCAAGCCTATGTCTAGAGTGAAGTATGAGTATTTCAGAGACAAGCTTGGCATGATGCATAATGTCCACCCTTGTTGAGAGGGAGGTGTGGTGTTTCTCCTTCAACCATCTAACCCATTTGGCCAAGGGTTTCCTAGATCAGTCATGTGAGGTGACTGAGAGAGTAATGCACAGTTGGGTACAAGTCTTGCCTATGCCATGTGAGGTGGCTAGGTGTGAATAATGTTGAAATAATGTAACTGTAAAGTGTATTCTAATTATTATTGTGGTATTATTCATTAGATCAATACCCTATTGCAGATTAATCATGTCGGCTATTGTAAAAGACCAAATCCCCTTTTGAGGATTGGTTAAAGTATAATTGTAATAGGCATAATAAGAAGTCAGCCCCATAATATATTAAAGAGGCCCCATAAAGGTGGTTATAACCACCCAGAAGAAGAATTATGCCTTGCCAGTGAAGAGACACTTCCACATGTGCTAGAATTGTATAAATAAGGAGGCTAGCGCCTCACTTAGACACACACTCACTTGTTCATTGAGAGACAAGTTTTGGAGCTGTAGTTGGAGAAGAGAGAGAGATAGAGGCACATTCTTGGGAGAGGAATTTCTGTATTTGTTTGAGTCATCTCTTGGCATTGTATTGGCAATCTATAATAAGTAAGTTTTGCTGGGTTTTCTCCCCCATGAGTGTTTCCCAGGATAAATGATGTGTCTCTTGTGATTGTGTATTTCTTAGTGATCCTATCTTATGCTATTGTTATCTAATGAACTGGAAAGAAATCTAATAATAGATTAAACCTTAACATGGTATCAGAGCTAAGATGAAGAGAGAATCTTTCACAAGAGAAAGTGAAAAATGTCACTGTTGTCGTACATGCAAATTAGGGATTTTTTTTGATGAAGTATTTCAGCCCTAAAACCATCTAGAAAAGTGCGCCCTTCCTCAAGTATCACTTTGGAATCCTTAGCACAACTTTTCAGTGGCTAGATCTCCTAGAAAGTGAAACCATAGTTTCACAAAGTACCAGAAGTACCAGAGTACCAGAGGTACCAGAAAACCAGAAGCACCCGTCCAGAAATTTGTAGATCAAGTTTGGAGGGGTAAAATTTGGATTTTCTCAGATCCAAACACACCAGGATACTCGCCTCAGCCAAGCGCACCTCATGGTAAGTTCAGAATTTGATTTTGAGCATTTTCATTTTTGGACATTTTCCTAGCTCCAGGAAAATATGTCTGGAAGTACTAAGCTTGTTGACAGGATGGAAGGTGTGGAAAACTTCCATGCCTGGAAGTATAGGATTGTTCTCATTCTTGAAGAGAATGACCTAGTAATATTCGTCAAAGAAGAAGTGCCAGAACCCGACAATGCTGCAGAGAAAGCAAAGCATCAAAAGGACACGATCATGGCCAAAAGAATCATTGCAGATTCAATCAAAGATCACTTTATCCCTTATGTGTCATCAAAGAAGACTTCAAAAGAAATGATTGATTCCCTAAGAATACTATATGAAGGAAAGAACATAAACCAGAAGATGAATCTGAGAACTCAGGTCAAGAATACAAGGATGCAAAGAGGAGAATCAATCCAAGAATATTTCTCCAGAATATCCCAATTCAAAGAACAACTAGAAGCGATCAGAGATGCTATAGATGAAGATGAACTTATAATGATGACCCTTAATGGTCTCACAAGACCTTGGGATGCATTCATCCAAACGATTTGTGCCAGAACGAAGAAACTAAAGTTTGACAGTCTATGGGAAGAATACATTCAAGAAGAAACAAGAGTAGCTAACCGAGAGGCTTTACTAGCAAGAGATGAAGATCAAGCCCTAGATACTCACATCAAAGGAGGAAAAAAGAAGTCTTACTTCTAGAAAGAAACTCATAAAGAGTCTCACCCCCAAAACAAATTCAGTTAGAAAGAATCTCATCCAAAGAGATTCCAGAAGAAAGGACAACAAAAGGAAAGAGATTACTCATCTACCCAATGCTACCATTGTGACAAGATGGGACATATTTTCCAGCAAGACGAGAAGAATACAAGAGGAAAAAATAAGAGGCACCATGCCCATGCAGTTGAAGATGAAGAGCCACCCACAAATATGTTAAGAGAAAAAATTAAAGACTATGTCTTAATCTCGGCCCTCTCAAGATCGGTAACACCTGAAGAGGACACTTGGCTCATTGATAGTGGTGCCTCCAAGCACATGACATGACAAAGAGATATTATCTCTTACATTTCATAAAACAAGTTTTCTCAGAAAGTGACACTTGGAGATGATTATCAATATCCCATCAAGGGAGTGGGAGAATCAAACTACAAACTTAATTCAGGGAATTCAATGAAGTTGAAGGACGCACTCTATGTACAAGGTTTGACAAAGAACCTACTCTCCATATCAGCTTTAGAAAATAAAGGCTTCATAGTTGCCTTTATAGATGGAGAAGTTTTTATGTGGGCTAAAGGAGAAACCATAAAAGAAGAAATCATCATTGGAAAAGAACAAGGTGGCTTGTATAAGCTAAAGGGTCACTCAAAAGATGCCATGACCCATGCCATTGAGAATCCATGTGAAATTTGGCATAGAATATTAGCCCACATCAACTACGAGGCACTACCATATGTATGCAAAGCAGTCATAGGTCTACCAGAAATCAAGGTTTACCATCATGTGCAATGGATGTGCACAAGGGAAGAACATCAAGAACCCTTTTTCGAAGAGAGACAACAAAGTAGAAGGAGTCCTAGAACTCATTCATTCAAATGTGTGTGGCCCAATGTCATCATCCTCCATCAATGGGTATGTATATTATGTATATTTTATTGATGATTATTCTCGTAAGACTTGGGTGTATGTTTTAAAATGAAAAGATAAAGTGTTCAATAAATTCAAGGAATTCAAAGCCTTGATAGATAATCTTTCCGAAAGAAAGATCAAGATACTTAGGTCAGATAATGGAGGAGAATACACCTCAAAAGAGTTTGTGAACTTTTGCAAAAATGTTGGGATCAAGAGGGAGCTCACCACTATCTACAATCCTCAATAAAACTATGTAGCAGAAAGAAAGAACATAACGATAATGGAAGCAGTGAAGACCATGATCCATGATCAAGATCTTCCTATGTGCTTATGGGAAAAAGAAGCAATGACAATCGTATATGTGAAAAACCGATTGTCCCATAGTGCACTTTGGTTCAAGACCCTGGAAGAGATGTTCACTGGAAATAATCCAGAGGTAAGCCATCTCAAAATATTTGGCTGCCCAATATTTATACATATTCCGAAAGAGAAGAGAAAAAAGCTGGAACCCTCAGGAAAGAAGAGAATATTTGTGGGATACTGTGAAGTCTCCAAGGCCTTCAAGATTTATATACCAGGTCACCATCACATTGAGATCAACAGGGATGTGACCTTTGATGAAGATGAAACTCTCAATAAATCGAGAAGATGCCAGCTTGAAGAAATATATGAAGAGGAACCTGTAGCTCCCATAGTTGCAGAATCAGTGAGGGAGGTTCCCAGAGCTGCAGAACCAGTGAGGGAAGTCGTAACTTCCCCTGATGAGGAAATGATAGAAGATCATGACATAGTAGAATTTCAAGAACCTCCTCAGATGACGATATCCCATAAGACAAATCCAGCTTGGGCTAGAGAGCTTATTAAATATGGAGAGAAGTATGGTGTTACCAAAGGAACCACGAGAAAGGTGAAGAGACCTAATCCATTCTCCAACTATATGGCTTTGATGTGTGATCTCCTAGAAAAGGAGCCTACTTGCTTTGAAGAATCCATTCAGAAGAAAGAATGGGTAGATGCCATGACAAAGGAATACCAGTCCATAATAGAATGATGTATGGGAAATAGTTCCCAGACCGAAGAGTAAGGATGTGGTATCTTCCAAATGGATCTTCAAATTAAAACATGCTGCTGATGGAAGTATTGAAAAGTATAAAGAAAGATTTGTCGCTTGTGGATTTTCTCAAAAGGAAGGCATTGACGATGAAGAGACATTCACTCCTGTATCCAGATACACTTCGATCAAAACCATCATAGCCCTTGCAGCTAAGATGAAGTGGAAATTACACTAGATGGACATAAAGACAACTTTCCTAAATGGTGTCATCGAAGAAGAAGTGTATATAGAGCAACCTCAAGGATTTGAAGTTGAAGACAGGAAGTCTCATGTCTGCAAGTTGAATAAGGCCCTGCACGGATTGAAGCAAGATACTAGATCTTGGTATGACAGGATAGACAACTTTCTAACAAGCTTGGGATTTACCAAGAGTAAAGCAGATTCTAACCTCTACTTCAAGGTTATGAACGATGAGTTGGTGATATTTTTGTTGTATGTGGATGACTTATTCTTAACTGGAGAAGAAAATCTCATCACCGAATGTAAGAAGAAGCTCGCCTCATAATTTGAGATGAAAGACCTAGCCTAATGCATTATTTCTTAGGTCTTGAGGTATGGCAGAGCCCAGAGAAAATATTCCTTAACCAAGGGAAGAATGCAGTTGAAATCCTGAAGAGATTCGACATGCTGGAGTGCAAGTCCATGAATACACCCATGGAAGTGAAGCTAAAGCTACTAGTTGACACGTCATTAGAATTGATTGATGCCACGCTGTATAAACAAATCATTGGATAACTGATGTACCTGAAAAACACCAAACCAGATATCTGTTTTTCTGTGAAAACCTTGAGTCAGTTTTTGGTAGAACCCAGACATGTTCACCTAGTTGCTGAAAAACATGTGATGAGGTACCTTAAGGGTACATTAGATTGTGGTCTCAACTATGATGGAGATCATGATTTCACATTGAGTAGGTACACTGATTCAGATTGGGATGGAAGTATCTCTGACAGGAAGAGAACTTTAGGATGTTGTTTCAGTTTGGGATCAACCATGATCTCATGGCAGAGTAGGAAGCAATCCAACATTTCTCTCAATACTATGGAAGTAGAATACATTGCTGCGTGTTCTGCCAGATACAAAGCTATACGACTTCGTAAGTTATCGACTGGTCTATTCGACCTAGAGATTGAAGCAACCACGATCCTATGTGAAAACCATAGCTGCATAAAGATGATAGAGAATCCTATATTTCATGACAAGTTGAAACACATAGAGATATGATATCATTACATCTGTGACATGGTGCAGAGAGGAGCCATAAAGCTCCAATATGTTAGCACATATGAACAGGTTTCCGATGTGTTGACCAAGCCTCTATCTTGTGTAAAGTTTGAGTGATTTCGAGATAAGCTTGGTATAGTCCGAAAGGACCTCCCTCGAAAGGGGGAGTAGTGTTGTGTTGAGATATATCTAGTACTGTGCTTCCAGCTTAATCAATGTGACGTAAATCCAATCTATATGTTGTGTTGAGATATATCTAGTACTGTGCTTACAACTTAATTGATGTGACGTAAATCCAGTCTAGTTGTTGTGTTGTGATATATCTAGTACTGTGCTTCTAGCTTAATCGTTGTGATGTAAAACCAATCTAGTTGCTGTGTTGAGATATGCATAGCACTATTCTTCCAGCTTAATTGATGTGATGTAAAGGAAGTCTAGTATCGTGCTTCCAGCTTAATTGCTGTGATGAAAATCAAGTCAAGTATTGTGCTTCTAGCTTAATTGCTGTGATGAAAAGCAAGCCGAGTATTGTGCTTCTAGCTTAATTACTGTGACGAAAAGCAAGCCGAGTATTGTTCTTCCAGCTTAATTGCTGTGACGAAAAGCAAGCCGAGTATTGTTCTTCCAACTTAATTATTGTGACGTAAAGCCAACCTAGTACTGTGCTTCCAGCTTAATGGATGTGACATAAATCCAACCTAGTATTGTGATTCCATATTAATTGTTGTGTAGTGTGCCAGCCTCGTGCTGTGATGATGTGACCAACCTCGTGCTGTGACGATGATGTATTAGTTTTATACTAATCCATATTGATGGATATGATGATTTCATTCCACTGAGAATGACGATGTTTCCGATGAGAAAAACTTCCGATGATTTGTAGATATGCTAGTTAGTGTTCCAAGATGATATTGATGATGCTGTCCTCTCACCCACTTGATGCTATTAATGATGTTGTCCTCTCTCTCGCTTGATGCTGTTGTAGAATACCCTTCTTGTTAAGGGGGAGTGTTGAAATAATGTAACTACAAAGTGTATTCTAATTATTATTGTGGTATTATTCATTAGATCAATCCCCTATTGTGGATTGATCATGTCGACTATTGTAAAAGACCAAATCCCGTTTTGCGGATTGGTTAAATTTTAATTGTAATAGGCAGAATAAGAATTCGGCCCCAAAATATATTAAAGAGGCCCCATAATATATTAAAGGTGGTTATAACCACCCAGAAGAAGTAGTCGGCCCTGCCAGTGAGGAGACACTTCCACACGTGCCAAAATTGTATAAATAAGGAGGCTAGTGCCTCACTTAGAAACACACTCACTTGTTCATTGAGAGACAAGTTTCAGTGTTGCAGTTGGAGAAGAGAGAGAGAGAGAGATGCACATTCTTGGGAGAGGAATTTCTGTATTTGTTTGAGTTATCTCTTGGCATTGTATTGGCTATCTATAATAAGGAAGTTTTGCTGGGTTTTCTCCCCCATGAGGGTTTCCTAGGATAAATGATGTGTCTCTTGTGATTGTGTATTTCTCAATGATCCTATCTTATGCTATTGTTATCTAATGAAATGCAAAGAACTCTAATAATATATTAAACCTTAACAAATAATACTTGTAGCATGGTCTTGGACCATGGTGTAGCCCTGGGCATATGGTCATACTATTTCCTAGTGGATGGGTGTGAATAAGATTACTGGGAGAGTAGAAACATCACAATGTAGTTGTGAGACTATGGCAGTAGCTATGTGCTACTGGACAACATGCTAGAAATTGTGTGCTACTAGTGAATTGCTACGTAGTCGTGAGACTATGGCGGTGATTTTGTTTCAGTGGACAATAGTTGTGTACTACTATAGCGGTGGTTGTGTAACACTGGTAGTGATTTTGCATCACTAGACAATAGTTTTGTACTACTATAGCGGTGGTTGTGTACAACTGGTGGTGTTTATGTATCACTGAACAATAGTTGTGTACTAGTATAGCAGTGGTTCTGTACCACTAGCGGTGATTATGTATCACTGAATAATAGTTGTTTACTACTATAGCGGTGGTTGTGTACCACTGGCAGTGATTGTGTATCACTGGACATTAGTTGTGTACTACTATAGCCGTGATTGTGTACCATTGACAGTGGTTGTGTACCACTGGCAGTGATTGTGTACCACTGGACAATAATTATGTACTACTATGGCAGTGGTTGTGTACCACTATGATAGTAGTTGTGTACTACTATGAATTGGCAACAATTTTGTTCCATTGGATGGCATTGTAGTAGTTGTGTGATACTAGTTGATTTCCATGTAGTCATGGAGACTACTAGACTGCTTGGAAGTAGTTGTGTGCTACTGATTGATTGCAACATAGTCATATAGACTATGGAGGATGATTTGAGCTACCGATGGCGTGATAGTAGTTGTGTGCTACTAGTTGATTGCAGAGTAGTTAGTGGACTACTAGATGAAGACATCGTGGAAAGATACCTCTCTAGATAAGAGGGAGTGTTGATGTTTTGGTAGGCATGGGAGGTATTTTCCTCTTGGACAACTTTTCTTAGAGAAGAAGAAGATTCCTAGAAGTCAAAGGAAGACCATTTAACAATTGAAGAACACCCCAGAAAATAATACAGTGAAATATAATACCACAGAAGAGAAGTCATCCCACAAGAAATAATAATAAAGTGGAAATATAATTTCTAGGAAGAGAAGTCGGCCCACATAAATAATAAAGTAAATTTGAATACCCAAAATAAGAATTCGTCCCTAGACATGTGCCCAAATTAGTATAAATACAAGTATGGGTCAGTTCATTTGTACAGTTAGACAATTATCCTTATGCAGTGCGCATTAAGAAGTTGTAGCTATAGTTGCAACAATTTTGCTATTTTTGGTCTTTGGTTCTCTTGGAGAGTGCACCCCACTTGGGGAAGGATATTCTTGGTGGCTCTTAGTGGTTTTTCTTGTCTGATACCTATAAAAGAGTAGAAATAATGTTGTGTGGTTCTTCCCAATTTCTTATTTCCAGTTGCAGTTGCAGTTGTAGTTACCAGTTGTCAGTTGTGTCAGTTCTATGGTGCTCTATCTTGCTCTAGTGATGCGCCTATCTTGCACCAGTTCTGTGGTGCTACTCAGTTGTTTACCCTCAATAGAGTTTGACAAGAAGAAGAGACAAGTATTTGTTATCAGGGTTTCTTCATTGTTGGTATTATCTTATGAATAGATCTTGTTCATGGTTGTATTGGACATATTCTCTCTAAGAAAGGTTGGTTGGGGTTTTCCTAGGATAAATTTTTGTGTCTTCTCGTGATTGTTTATCCACTGCTTATATATTTTATTATATGATTATTGAATGTCAAAAGAATATAAAAATTCTATGGTAAATCTAATGTTAATAAAAGTAATGAAAATATAACAAAATTTCCCATTCCTGTCATTGATGACCTATTGGATGAATTGAGTGGTGCTCAATACTTCACCAAACTTGACCTTCGTTCTAGCTACCACCAGATATGTATGAAAGAGGAAGACATTACCAAGACTACATTTAGAACTCATGAGGGTCACTATGAGTTATTGGTCATTCCCTTTGGCCTGTGTAATTCCCCCTCCACTTTTAAAAGTCTCATGAATCATGTATTCCATCATTTCCTCTGTCATTTTATTTTAGTTTTCTTTGATGATATTATCATCTAAAGGAAAAATTTGCAATCCAATCTCACCCATGTAGATCAAGTTCTAAATCTACTCTCTCCTCAAACAGTCTAAATGTGCATTTGGAGCCTCATAAGTGGATTACTTGGGTCATATTGTCGGAAAGGATGGTGTATAGGTGGATCCTAAAAAAATTGAAGCTATGCAAGATAGGCCTCACCCTAAAAATCTTAAGATATTGTGTGGTTTTATGGGTTTAATGAGATATTACCGAATTTTTTTTCAAAATTATGGAAAAGTTTTAGCACCTCTCACTGTTCTACTTAAAAATAATGCTTTCACTTGGATTCCAACCATTAATCAATCCTTACACGCCTTGAGAGAATCTATGTGTAAGACTCCCATCATGGCACTTCCTAAATTCACCAATACTTTTGTCTTGGAATCTGATGCTTCGAGGAAAGGAATTGGGGCAGTTCTCATGTAAGAATGTAGGCCTTTGGATTTCACTAGAAACAACTCTAAGAGAGACATTTGGTCCAATCAATCTATGAAAAGGAAATTTTGGATATTTTGCATGCCGTGGATCTTTGTCATCCTTATATATTTGGGCAACACTTCCAAATTAAAATTGATCATCAGAGCATCAAGTTTGGAACAACGAATTTCATCCCTGGAGAAAGGAAAATGGGTGACCAAGCTATTGTTGATATTATGGTAGCTGTGTGAGGTATTTACCTCCATGTGTAACCCTGACGAGAATAGAATATTCTGGGAAGAAAGAAGTAACTCTAAAGCGTTGAAAATAACCCTAGAAGACAAGTCAGCTCAAGGAAATAATTAATATTAAGTATTTAGTCTCTAGAATGAGAATTTGGCCCAACAACTCAGGAAAGAGTATAAATACAAGTAGCTAGACCTCATTTTGTACACACTGCTCAGAATTACAGCTGGAAAGAAGTGCGCACTGTAGGAATTGGGCTAGTGTGTAAGTCTGGGGAGCAACTGCAGCCGACATCTGCCACAATCTGGTTTCTTGGTTTAGGCTTAGAATTTCTATTGGTTATGGTTGGACTTTCTGATCAGTCTTGGTTATATTTATGCATTAGCCTTGGTTGGCTATTGGTTTGCTTCTGAAATCATTCTATGTCAAGGTTAAGGTGTTTGGGGGTGGCTTCGGCCTATGGTTGGGTGACAATATTTCTATATTGTCTATGGTTAAACGAGAACATCCATTATTTTATAATAGGTTATGGGCCCACACTATCTTCAGATAGTCTAACCATTGGAAGATAGATTGGGAGGATTTTCTCAGTTACAGTTGCAGTTGCATCCAATTTTTGCTATAGCAACGAAACCCTAACCCTCTTGTTGAGGCACCTTAAGTGAAGAGATTGACCTAATTTTTGGATATCCTAGTGCACCCTAGCCTAGCACACCTCCTAATATTATCAACAAGCCAAGACATCAAGCTTAATGTTTTGGTCAAATTCAAATATTGACCAAGTCAAAGAAGTTATGACTTACTCTATGAAGTCAGAAAACAAGTTAGAAGGGGCTTCTAACTTCAGAGCGTGGAAGACAAGGATTGACCTCATCCTTTCCAAGAATAAAGTGTTGGAGATCGGGAAAGGAAATATCATGGAACCACAGTTCGAAGAAGGAAAAGAGAAGGAACCTCAAAACGTTGTAGTTATGGGGAAGTTCAAATATAATGACATCAATTCCATGAGTATCATAGTGGACTCTATAAAATACCACTTGATACCCTACATCTCCTATCTTGACTCATCTAAGAAGATGTATGATTCCCTAACAAACCTCTTCTCAGTCATAAACATTGGACATGTAATGAGTCTGAAGAATGAGCTCCATGACATGAAAATGAATGATGATGACAACATAACATCATACTTTGTGAGAATCTCTCAGTTAAGAGATCAACTGCAAACTATTGAAGATATCATTTCAGAGAAGGAACTGGTAAATATAGTACTTAATGGTCTTCCCAAGAAATGGGGTGCATTTGCCGTGAGCATGAAAACAAGGAAGGAGTATCCTACATTTGAAGAAATTTGGACTTGCTGTGCACAAGAAGAAGCAAGGATTAGTGCAAAAGAGAAACCCCAAAATAAATACGATGATCAAGCCTTCACAACAAGGTTCAAGAATTTCAGGAATAAAAGGAAGTTTGGCTCAAGGAAGAAGCCAAATCAAGAGAAAGATATGTCAAAAATACAATACTTCAACTGTCGAAAATATGTTCACTACAAGAATCATTGTCCCGAGCTAAAGAAAATTAAGGAAACACATGAAGCATTAGTTTCTGAAGAAAAGGAACCCTCAAAAAAGACCAAGCAGGATAAAATAAACTTCTTCTTCTAAGACAAGCTAACAATATTCTTCATAGTTGTTGTACATACCATGTTTACATAGTTTCTGTACATATCTTTCATATCTATTTCTTAGAAGATAAGATGTTCAAAGAGAAACAATACCTATGGAATAATAACAAGATAAAGATTGATATCACGATGACTCTAAGACAAGCAATACACATGGAAAGATGAAGTACATTGACAATCCTTGGTAACAATTCCTATGGAAGCTATTAACATAAGTAACAACTGCAATATAAGCCGAAATCAGAATCAAAATTAAAGAAACATGGAAAAACAGAAAGAAATTAGCAATCATAAGGAAATTAGAAAAATACCTGTGACACTTTGCATAAGGAAATAAGGATGCAGACGGAAGCGTGGACTCTCCTAGATGGAGGGAGCCAGTTATATAATTCCAAAAGAAGACCATACATTCATGAATTAAGCAAGAATTAGGAGGGAGCTAATCCTAAATAATATGATCCATTGAGGATTATGAAGTATCTATCCATGTTCCCATCAACGGTAGCAGCCATGAAAAGAAACACGTGTTCAATTTGACTTTAGAATAAGTCTTCTTCGAAAAGAAGCCTTAAAGTATCCCTAGTTGTCCATCCACATCCATTATCCTATGATAAAAGGAAGAAGTTGGAATCTTCAGGGCATGGAATCTATAGAAAACTCCATGGACCCAAGAGCCAAAGAAAAACATGAGGAAGAACATGAAGTCTCCAAGAGAGAAAGAAAATCCATAACAACCAGTCATTATATCAAGAATCACAAGACTACCATCTTGGTCTGAACCCACTAAAATCAATCAAGTAGAAGAAATGGAAGTTGTCATGAAGAAAAATGTATGGAATACTTATGAATGAAATAATTGTGAGATCCATAACTAAAGGTTCTCCCAGATGGAGGGAGAGGACTATGATGATAGCTTGTTCCAGACATACCTCTACCTGAGACATTCTATCTCCTGCATTATCCATGGGTTGGAGTTTACATCAGATGAATGTAAGGACTATTCTCCTCAACAGTGTAATTGAACAAATAATCATATGAAGAGAAACCTCAAGGTTTTGAGGTATACCAAAAAGAGACCCTTGTATGCATATGGAAAACGATCTTGTATGGATTCAAACAACTTGGTGCACATGCTATCATGCACAACAAAAGTGTGGTGATAACTTTATATAATAGAGATATTGTATCATAATGGTTAGTCAGAAGTCCAGAATAATGGATTGCTAATCCATGACAAACACTCATGTTGACAGAAGAAGTGCCACTTGGATATGTTCCAGTTTGAGCCTTACCATGATGTCATAAGCTAGCATGAAACAAAAGAGCTGAATTCAACCATGATATATTATAATTATCAGAGATATATGAAGCCTTCAGAGAAAACCAGTGTTCCAGAAAGACCAAATTACATTGAGTTCAAACATTACATTCTCCATGATGAGGTCCATAAAAGAGAAGTGGTTCTCCAATATATCTCCATAGATGAACAAATAAGCAGATATTTTGGTAAATCCTCTGTCCAAGATGAAAGAGTTTGTGTACTCAATAAACAAGTTGGAGCTCGTGGAGATGAATTCCTTATTGAAAAGGAAATAGATGACTCCTAGGTTGGGAGGGAGCACTAATGTGTTATTGATTTATGGACAATCATTTTTCAATTCGAAAAATGGTCCAGGATGAGCAGTTCCTTTCCAGTTCGGAAAGTGGTTTGAGATTTCTGATGGACAAGAATTTTCCAATTTGGAAAATGGTCCAGATTGAACGGTCATTTTCGTAATGAAAATGGTTTGATGGATTTATGATGTACCATATACAACGATTCCCCTTGTGGCTAGTGTGGGGGAATGGTCTAGGACAATCTTTCTTCTTGACAATCACTCTTAGTAGTGGTCAAGAAGACTGGTCTGCCTCGCTAGAAAATCATTCTTTCAAATATCACAGTTGTGAGTAGTTTCAAAGAATGGTCTGTTTTGGAGGTTGGTGCAGGACAATCATTTCCTTTGGAAATGGTCCAGACAATCATTCCCTAGGGAAGATTCATTATCTCCAAGTTTCACTTTGTTTAGTGCCGGAGGAATGGACCATATAGGTGAATGGTCTAGGTTCAACAATCAAGGACAGACATTCCCTAGGGCAAACTCATTCTCTCCAGGTTCCACTTTGTTTAGTGCCAGAGGAATGGCCCAGATAGGTGAATGGTCCAGGCTCAGAAATCAAGACAATTATTCTTCTATGCTTGAGAAGAATAGTCCAGTAGCTCATGACTAATTTTTTACCTTCTGAGGGAATATTCTCTTCCATATCTCACAGATGTGAGTGGAAGAATGGCCTAAATGATTCAATTTATATCACGACATTGTTTTTCTGTGCAGGCTGATATCAGATGATATTATTGCTATGGAGAATGTATGTCTCTGGACAATAGATGTATGCTACTGTGGTGGATGTGTTCCACTGGTTGTGACTATGTGTCACTGATTAAGTAGGTGTGTGCTACTTGGTGTGGTAGTGTACCACTGGATTGTAGTTGTGTACTACTATGGATAGACACAGTTGTGTTCTATTGAATGACATTGTTTTGATTTCCATGTAGACCATCAATAGTGTTGAAAATGATTACCAGCCAGCTGAATAGTTAGTGTTCTTGTGGACAAACATTCTCTAGGCAGAGAATGGTCCAGATAGAATAGATTGTTGGCAGACAGTTAATCTCTATGAAGATAATAGTCCAGGGTGACAGTTTGTTGACATGACATGGACTAGTATTTTTCCTAAGGCACAAATTGTGGCTCGATTAGGAAAATGGTCCAGGACCAATATTTTCTAAGGCATATAGGTTGATATGGATCTCTATGACTTGATTAGAAAATAGTCCTAGATTGACATTTCTATAGGAATTGTCTCTTTAGTTTATGGCACAACGTTTAGCATCTGTTGGGATAGTCATTCTTCCAGGATGTATGTCCAGATTAGAAGAATGGTTCTTGTATCACTCCTTGGAGTGAGTGACTTATTCAACATCATGTCTGATTACTCAGATGGAGTATGGTTTCGAGATATGATGCAATTTCTCATGATCTAATCATAATATTGTCTATACGACTATGATGATGCTATCGGTTGAATGGTATGTTTGTGCTCAAGACCACTGCCTTCAATACCTCCCTATCTAGGAGGGAGTGTTTATATTATGGTAGTTGTGGGAGGTATTTACATCCACGTGTAACCCTGACGAGAATAAAATATTTCGGAAAGCATGAAGTAACCCTAAAGCATTGAACATAACCCTAGAAGACAAGTCGGCTCAAGGAAATAATTAATATTAAGTATTTAGTCTCCAGAATGAGAAGTCGGCCCAGATAGCTCAGGAAACAGTATAAATACAAGTATCCAGACCTCATTTTGTACACACTGCTCAGAATTGCAGCTGGGAATAAGTGCGCACTGCAGGAACTGGGCTAGTGCACAAGTCTAGGGAGCAACTGTAGTCAGAAACTGCCGCAATCTGGTTTCCTGGTTTAGGCTTAGACTTTCTGTTGGTTATGGTTGGAATTTTTGATCAGCCTTGGTTATGTTTATGCATTAGCCTTGGTTGGCTATTGGTTTTCTTCTAGAATCATTCTCTGTCAAGGTTAAGGTGCTCGAGGGTGGATTCAACCTATGGTTGGGTGACAATATTTCTATATTGTCTATGGTTAAATGAGCACATCCATTGTTTTCTAAAAACTATTTGGATATGATTGTGAGATCATTTACAAGAATGGAAAATAAAATGTGGTTGTTGATGCTCTTTCTAGGAAATATGAATATGAAAGTTCCCTCTTTTCCCTCTTCTTCATTCTACCATATTGGCTCTAAGATGTTCGCTAGGAATGGGTGCAAGACCCCAAAATTTCTCACCTGATCCAACAATTACACCATCATTATCAAGCTTCTCCATGGTACTCTCGGCACAATGAAGAGATTCTCTACAAAGGCCATATGTATTCAAGCAAACAGTCACAAATTAAATCCATGGTGCTTTCTGAACTCCATGCTTCACCCACAACTGGGAATTCATGGTTTACCAAAACCTATGAATGATTCAAACATTTTTTTTTTTTTTTTTCTGGGAAGGTATGAAATAGGACGTCCACACCTTTATGGCTAAATGTGATACCTGTCAACACAATAAGGGAGAAATAGTCAAATTTCCAAGAACACTCCAACCACTTCCAATTCCCCCTGCTATTTGGAGGGATATTTATATGGATTTCATTTTTGGCCTCCCTAAATCAGGGAATAAGTCACTCATCATGGTGGTACTTGATCACCTTTTTGAATATGCTCATTTATGTGCTCTTCAACACTCATTCACCACATCCACTGTGGCTCAAACTTTTATGGATAATATATTCAAACTTCATGGCATGCCTCATTCTATTGTCTTTGATTGAGATCCAAATTTCATCAACAATTTTTGGTAGGAATATTTCAGGATCTAGGGCACCCAATTGCATCTCAACACTACATATCATCCCTAGAGTTATGACCAAAACAAAGTTGTGAAAAAGTGTTTGGAAATATATTTGTGATGTTTTGAATTCGATAGAAAAAATTAGTGGGCTTAGTGGTTACCCCTATATGAATGGTGGTGTTGGTTATTAATATCTCTCTCTACTTCTTGGGCTGACCCATGTTCGAATCTGAACAGGTTTCCAACAAAACCCTCTAAAACTATCACCCCCCCTGGTAAACTAGAAGGCAACACAATACACAGAGTGCACTACACAATCTCACCCGAGATATTTCTATGGGTGACTGCAATTCTTAGGTGCTCTCAGTCTAGGAATGAGTGGGGATATGGAGTTATATTTGATCTTCTTCATGACTTGATCTGATTATTCTTTCTATTATTCCTAAGATTCATTCATCTATTAATCATATGCATGCATTCTAATAGATCTAACCGAACCATTCATTCATCCATTCATAATCTAACTACTGACAAAAGGTAAATATGTAATAAAAAACACACATAACACATGATTTACCGTGGTTCACCCCCTTTTGGGATACGTCCAAAAAGATATGGCTTCTTAGGATCTTTTATTAGGTTTGCTGCAAAATATGGCGATGCACGAACTACATCTCCAATCATACACTCATGAAAAGGGTTCCACAACATCTGTGAGGTAGACTAGATCACATTAGGCTCCTAAGCATGTAACCTAACCCTCAAAATCTGGCCCACTTGACCCTTATACAACTCAACATCTTACAAAATCATATCCGAACTACAAAAGTTGCTAACATAGTATTCAAGTTGATCACAATAGAACTTAACAAAAAAAGAACAACCTCTACCTATACCTCCTAGGTTCTTATTTATACTGTTTTACCAACGTTTTATCCATTACAATCTCTTACCAAAACCCTAACCCTAACATGGTTAGGTTTTCCTGTCTATGTGCCTTGCATGCTTTCCACCTTTACATGCAGCTTTCCCTTGCACATGTTTCTTTTCCTGCCAATTGTTCTTCTCCAAAATTGGGTTTTACCTTCCAAAAATAGACCTCACCTTAAAATAGGCCTACACCCAACATGCCTTGTTTCCATGTAATGCGCAAACATTGGACATTCATTCTTATGGTGTCCTTCTATGCTGCATGTGATGCACTAAAAAAATTCTCTTTTCTCTTTTCCCTTATTTTGGTTAAGCTGAAATGTTAGATTCTTCAGGTCCTCCTTCAAATCCTCTATTGCTGGATCTATCTTCTGATATTGGTTCTCTTCGAGTTGTAAGGCTACCTGCAGAGCTTCTGCCTGACTTTGAAAATTATGCTATCTCAATGGGTATTTCAAATGTGGTAATAATGAGTTTACAAAGATATGTCTATGTTTCATGTCAGTCATGACATAATTCAACTTACCTTTGAGATGCTTGAACCTTCGATCAATCTCCCAAATAGACTCACCTGGTTTCTGCCTGATTTCAATCATCTCATTCATGTACTAATCTTTTGAGCTAGGCTTCTGAAATTCATTTATCAATAGTTTCTTCACGTCTGCAATATTCCTTGTTACTCCTGGTGGACTATTTACAACTAAGCTCATGTACCAATCCAGTGCGCGGTCTCTTAGCATGATAGCTAACTGCGCAAGTTTTGTATCCTCATATGTGATCTTCTTTTCTTCCCATATATTCTCATAGATAAATAAATGCTTTTCAGGGTCCTCATATGCATCTCCCTGAAATTCTGGTAACCTGATTGTGGGATCATGTCCTGCCATCTTAAAACGTGTTGAACTACTACCTCAGTGTGGTGTAGATATTTGACTACTATTTCCTGAACTGGCTCCTCTAGTTGTTGCTCCTTGATTAGATGTGTTTCCTGATATCTTTGTTCCACTAAAATTTAGTTTTCTGAATGGTAGTGTTCTTTCTGGTGTATTAGTCGCACATGGGGTTATGGGTTCCACACTGACATTGATATGGATGGGAGTTCTGCCTTCTGTTCCTTCCCTCGGACCTCTTGTCTTCCTTTCATATGTTTCACATAGTATTTCCTCAATATTCTTCACAACACGAAGATCCTCTACCTCTTCCTCATCACTTTCCAAGCCCTCTCTATTAGCTATGGCTCTCTTCTTATTATTCATCTTATATTGGTAGGGTACTCCACTACGCGTCTTTCCAGCTATTTCCATTATCCATTTTATCTGATATTCCTCCATCATGATTGGGTCCATGGCCTCCTTCTTCTTTCCCTTATCCATATCTTCCTCCATTTCTCCACCTCTTGTCAGTGCATCCCCCTCTTCCCCATGCACACCGGGAAGTTTAGATATTTGATTCCATAGTCAACACACTGTTGTTATACAATAAAATCTTGATTGAAGTATACAATGACTTGATATACCTACCTCTGGGTCATTTTATAAACTCCTGCTTTTTTGTGATGTAATACTTCATGGTATCTACTGCAAATTCAGTGATAAAGCCTACAACAATACTGTCTAGCCATAAATCAACTGCACACGTAAATTTGTTGTTAACTTGTCGTAACTGTGCGATCTCCACCTGATTCCACTCCAACTGTATGATCCAATTTATTGGGTGGTTGTATTTTAGTCTTAATAGCCACTCCTACAAAAAATGTGGAAAATCACAAAAAAATACCTTATGCAAGTCGGTAAACACGTATTTATCTAGGTATTTGCACGGTGTTAACTATTGAAATATTATAATTGCAAAGAGTATTCTATTTATTATTGAGTTATTATTCATCTGATCAATCCCCTTTTGTGGATTGATCATGTCAGGATTTGTACTTGACCAAATCCCCTTTTGTGGATTGGTCAAACCCTAATTATATTATGAAAATTAAGAAGTCATCCCCCATGCCTAATTGAAGTGGTTTTAACCACTAAGAAGAGAAGTCGACAATGCCCAGTGAAGATACACCTTTCAAGCACCTTCTAGCTAGTATAAATAAAGGAGGCTAGTGCCTCATTATCTCACTCACTCATTCACTCATCAAGTGCACAAGTTTGGTAGTTGCAGTTGGGAGAATAAGGAAGAGAGAGGTGCATTTCTCAGTGTTGGATATTCTCTAGTGTTCTGGTTTATTTTCTTGGCATTGTATTGGCTATCTATATTAAGGAAGTGTTTGCTGGTTTTTGTCCCCCGTGAGGGTTTCCCATGATAAATGTTGTGTATATTGTGATTGTTTTTCTCTCAGTGATCCTACCTATGATATTGTTATATAGTAAATTGAAAAGAAACCTAATAATAACTCAAAACTTAACATGGTATCAGAGATAAACCGAAGAGAGCACCTTTCACTGGATAAGCAAAAACGTCATTGTTGTCATACAAGAAAATTAGGGTTTTCTATTGAAGATGAATTTCATCCTAAAACTCATCAAGGAAGTGCGCCTGAGACTAGCGAACTCTTTGACAGCCTCAACACACTTTTTCAGTGGACATAACTCTTGGAAAGTGAAACCCTAGTTTTCATTAGTACTAGAAAACTAGGAAACCAGAACTAGTACCAGAAATACCAGTCCATAATTACGCATACCCAGTTTGAAGGGGAAAAATTTGGATTTTCTGAAATATGAATGCACCAAGATACTCACCTTAGCCAAGCACACCTCCTGGTAAGTTCAGATTAAAATTATGAGCATTTTCAATTTTTGGTCATTTTACCAGCTCCAGGTCAAGATGTCTGCAAGCACTAAGCTTGTTTACAAGCTATAAGGAGTGGATAATTTCCATGCATGGAATTATAGGATTACACTCATTCTTTAAGAGAATGACCTAGCAAGATTCATTAAATAATATGTACCAGAACCTACCAATGCTACAACTAAAGAAAAACACCATAAGGACATGGTTAGGGCCAAAAGAATCATTGCAGACTCTATTAAAGATCACTTGATCCCTAAAGTGGCATCAAATAAAACTACAAAATAAATGTTTGATGCCCTAACCATAATGTATGAAGGAAATAACATCAACCAGAAAATGAATCTAAGAACTCAACTCAAAAGTACAAGGATGCAGAAAGGAGAAACAGTTCATGAATATTTCTCTAGAATATCACAATTCAAGGAACAACTAGAAGAAATTGGAGATATTTTAGATGAATATTAACTCATAATGACAGATCTTATTGGTCTCACAAGACCTTGGGATGCGTTCATCCAAACCATTTGTGCCAGAAAGGAGAAACCACACTTTGACAGTGTTTGGTAATAATGTGTTCAAGAAGAAGCAAGAGTAGCTAACCAAGAATAAGTACTATCCAAAGATGAATATCAAGCCCTACATACTCATACCAAAGGAGGAAGGAAGAGGTCTCACTTCCAGAAGGAGACTCATCAACTTAAGGAATCTCACTCCCCAAAGAGATTCAACAACTCCCATAAAGAATCTCACCCTCCAAGAAAATTCCAGAAGTTTCAGAAAGGTCAAAGAAGAGAAAGAGATTTATCCTCTTATCAATGCTACCATTGTGATGAAATGGGACATATTGATAAATATTGTCCAACTAAGAGAGAAGAATACAAGAAGAGAAACAAAAGGCACCATTCCCATACAATTGAAGATGAAGAGCCACCCTCAAACATGATTAAAGAGCATATTGAACACTATGTCTTAAGGGACCAATTTCACCTGGTGAGGATACTTGGCTCATAGATAGTGGTGCTTCCAAGAACATGACAAGTCAAAGAGACATTCTCTCTAGCCTTACAAAAAATAACTTTCCCCAGAAATTTACACTTGAATATGATTATCAATACCCTATCAAAGGTGTGGGAGAGTCCAATTGCAAACTTGATTCAAGAACCTCAATGAAGATGAAGGATGTACTACATGTACCGGGTTTTACAAAGAACTTACTTTCTATCTCATCTTGATCCAAGAAAGGATTCAGAGTTACTTTCATAGATGGAGAAGTTCTTATGTGGCCTAAAGGAAAAATAATAGAATATGCAATTGTTATTGGAACAAAATAAGGTGGCTTGTATAAGCTAAAAGGTCACCTAGCTGAAGCCTTGACTCATTTCATTGATATTCAATGTGAACTTTGGCATACAAGATTAGCTCACATCAACTACAAGGCATTACCATATGTGATCAAGGCAGTCACAAGTATACCACAATTCAAGGTTGACCATTGTTGGGCTCTAAAGATGTCCTAAAAACAACCTCTATGGATCAACCGAAGGTAGGCATTGGCACAAGCATTTTACTTGTTTCCTACGTAGGTTATTACCTTCCATTTTCAATACCTCATCCTCCAGAGATGAAACATATGTAAAGGAACAACAATCGTAAAGGGAATGACAATTGTTCTATTTAAATGAAAGACAATTCATGTAAAGGGAACAAAAATCGTAACAAGGGAACGCCAGTCGTTACATTGGGCCAAACTAATGTTGAATTAATTGCATTGTAGTACTTGCCCAACTATCTAATTTGTCAATCCGAGGTTCGTAAACTTATGAAGCACATACAAAGTATATTTAGGATTGAAGCGAGACTAATCTAATCTAATGTTTAAGCTACAATGGAAATTGAATGATTAATCTATTGTCAGAAATTGAAACACACAACTTGGAATTGAATTGCTACAACCTATGTGATCCAGGGGATCAAATTTTGCTCAAAATTCAAAGTGCTTGGAATCACTTCAAATCAAATAGGAGAGTAGGCCTCGTCGTCATGAACCCAACGCAACTCGTTTGGGTTCAAACAAACGTCGTATGAGAGAGATATCGTGTTCTGTTCAAAATGACAAACATGCAAAAAAATTATGTGGTGACTGTACAGTCCGTATAGTCCGTACAGATGCTGACCTGGCAGACCGTACGACACGTGGCAGGGTCGTACGACACATGGCAGGTAGTTGTGTGGACATTTGGTGTATGACATGGCTTGTTTGCAGTGAATGGGATGGCGACACGTGGCCCAATCAATGGCCGCCACGTGTCACCTGGATATTGGTTTAAAATTTATGTTGTTGGCCGGATTCTACCCCGCGACCTCCAGGCAGGGGTAAAGTCTTGGGAAGGGCCGCCCAATCAGCGCACCCACATGTAGTTCTTATTATATATATTTAAAACATTATATTTAAATTGCAATGGTTGTTGTATGGGGCGCGGTCCGGGCCGGGGGTTAGCCCCGGCCCCCGGTCGTATACATTGTAATATAACCACTGGCACGACGTGTTTAACCATAGCCCTTTTCGTATGAGCCCCGGTCACATGTTTTTGTGCATAGAACCACCGACGTGCGCCTGACCGTTGTCATTTGATTGGGCTTGGCCCCTTTTATATGCGCGCGAGGTCATATGGTGGTGCATGTGCCCGTGGGCCTTAGCGGTTAAGGGATAGCGCGTAACCGTCCTACAGTTTGTACCGGTTGTGCGGTTGCACCCAGTGCTGGGTTTTTCCACATTTATCCGTGTGGGGGCTAGGTTGAGGAGGCAAGGGTGCATTTTGGCGATCCAGAGACAACAAGTTTGAAGGGGAACTTCCAGGAAGCCTATCTTCTTCAATTTTTGACCAAACGAGGTGTCGAAAAAGCTCAGCTAGGGGTTTTTGGATGTTCTGAAGCCATTGGAGAGATCTATTTGGCATTTTGAGCATTGTAAAACACATATTTGAGAACTTTGAGAAAATAATACAAAAGATCCATTGGAAGCTAGACCACGAGATGTAGCCCAAGAGAGGGGTGAACTCCTTTATCATTTGCTGTGTTATGTGTTTTATGTTCACTATTTATTGCTGTTGTTTATATGCATCTTGAATGAGTAATTTCTATAAAAGTTGTGTTGCAAAATTGATCCATTTTCATTTTAACACATGAATTTAATCTTGCAAATATTTTCAAAAATACAAGTCTTCTTCATTTTTAGATCAAGTTGGTATTAGAGCATAGGTTTTTGAAGACTTGATTATTTGCAAGTGTTTTGTTTTCCGATGCTCACAAGGTTGAAACTCACAAGAGGAGAAGGTCAACTTGTAGAGCCAAGTTCTCATCCCTCAAGAAGAAAGATTATATCATCACCACAAGCTTCAAGGAGGCATTCACCTAGTATGGCTCATGAAGAGAGTCATGAAC
>SNQJ01S0076656.1:0-28075 GCA_010110895.2 Picea sitchensis
GTAAATGAAGATAGCTATCTACTATTTTAAGCCAATATCAATAAACATTCTCACTAGATGAAAAGTTTTTATTTTGACAAGTCAAGTACTTGATATTATGTATTAGCTACTACACAAAAGACAATAAAAACTTGTTTTGAATAAGTTAAAGTCTATGTTAAACTATCAAAATCTTTACCCACTTGATTCTAATAGAATAACAGTAAAACTGTTTTTTTCTGCCTAAAAAAAATCTACTTATTAACTCACTCCTAAAAAAAAAAATAAGTCAATATTTATTAAAGAAAAAAAATAAACTTAAACATTTAGCCAAATTAAAAAATAATAAAAATAATAATGAAACCTTTATTTATTTATTTATTTAATTTATTTATTTTAACATAAAATATTAGTTCCCACATTTTTCGAATAAATACCTTTAGCTCAGCCAAGCCAATGTTTTTGTTTTTTTAATAGGATATGTTAAGTAAGAGGAAATTAAATACCTCTAAGAGGTTAATGTACTAGGTCAAGTATTAAATAAGTTTTATAGCTGGTACAAACGTTTATATGTATTTTTGAAATATTAAAACAAAAAATACATAAATATTAAGTCAATGGTTATTAGAGACAAAAGGTAGAGAACAAATTAAATTAAAAATAAATATTTCATTAATATTTAATAAAGAAAAGAAATAAAAATTTTAAAAAGTCAACCTTTATACAATTAAAAAAAACAGATTGGATAAAAAATAAATATCACTAATGGCATGGATATTAAATCAATATCTTAATAAAGAAGAGAAAAACAAATTTAAATTAACAGAACAAAATAATTATAAACGACAGAAATATAGATACTAAATCAAATTAAAATATAACTATAACGACAGAAATATAGATACTAAATCAAAATTTTAATAAAGAGGAGAAGTAAAAATAAACCATTAAAACTTAAAAATAAGGAATGAAATCAAGATAGAGAAAAACTCACGAAGCTTTTTTGTTTTAACCTAAACCAATTTATTACATCAACGGTCACATTTTTTTAAGAAACGGAAATTGCAAACCAACTCCGGTCTGTCCATAACATTGGTTAAATGATAATTTTGATCGCAAGCAAAATTGTTTTTCACAGAGAGAAAACCTAATTCGAATTCAAGGAGCACATATTGAAGGGAAACTGTGAAACTGTGATTGAATTTCTTACCATGGCCGGCAGAAATGAAAAACCTTCATCTAGCAGCGAGGAGGAAAACCTATTCATTGAGATTGAAAACTATATTCTAAGTGCGACTTCCACCAGTAAATGCTTCTTTCTCCCACGGAGATCGAAAACTATATTCTCAGAGATCCGCTACAATGGTGAAGGTCTTATCAATAGAATGACATCATTTCAATTACAGTATCTACGCGTAATTAATTACAGATTTGATGATTTCCTTCATTCCCTGACGCAAACGATCCCCTTCATTTTTATATTTTTGTCAATTATGACCATTCAACTCTCCTTGGTACAGAAATGGTAATTCATAGCACAGCTCACAATTCTTCTTCTGAGAACTTTTTGATAACAGACATATATGCCCCTCCCTTAATTTGCCAACATACAATACAATATAAGCAAATCAAATTGCAAGGCTTCTTCAAATCCCATTGCGGACTAATTGTGGAATTTGATAGGTTCAAAACGTGCTAGGGTTCGTTATATAATCTTCCCTGCACTGCCCTGCCCAACAACAGGAACGGGGTAGAAGAAGATTGCTGTCGTTGAACCAGAAAAATCAGTTAGAACTAGCAGGGCACTCTGTTGGCTCAAAATTTGTGCAAATTCGTTCTATTTGCTTTTCCTCATGGAATGCCCAACTATGGGCTTTATTTGTTCTTTAATATTATTTACATATCTCGGCGTTCAGAATTCAAATGGGCAATCCTACAGTTTGCAGATGTATCATAAGTATTCTCATGAAGTAAAAGAGTGGATGACTTGGAGACATGAATTAGATACAGATGGTTGGCCTGTGGAGGGAAGCAATGAGTATTACAAAGCTCTGTATCATCATGATTCTGTTCGCCGTGGTCGTAAATTGGCCGATTACCCGTCTCTTACATTTTTAGAAGGGAACAAGACAATCAAAATTGCACAGTTGGGATAGTAAGTTCTGCTTTCTTGTCTATTGATTAAATTAGATATCAATTTGGAAGGAACCCAAAATAAAATTATGTCTGTTGATAATTGTAGAACTTCAGAATGAATCAATTCATTTTCCAATAAATCATAGATATCAAAATTCATAGATAGATAGGATATTGTACAATAAAAGCACTGGTTTTCGAGTTTTCAAAGTTGTTCGCAACGTTCAAAATCAGAATTACAAAAGTTCCCTGTTATTGTAAGTCAATCAGTCATTAGGCTCCTGACTGCCTGTTCTGTGATCTGGACAGTTTGTTCTACGCCTGGGTTCAAGTGGGCACTCCCAACGTAACCTTACTTGTAGCACTTGACACAGGCAGTGATTTGTTCTGGGTGCCTTGTGATTGCCGAGCGTGTGCTCCTACTTCCGCAGCTAGCAATGGATTAGTATGTATTGCATTTTCAGCTTTCCACTGTTAAACTTACTGGTATAAACTCATTGTTTTGATTTATTCTTCTTTATCAACGATTATGTTCAATTGGATTGGTTGCGAAGTCCAGTTAGACTAGGGTTTCTGAGACTAGATAGAAAAATCACATTAATGATGATATTTCAGTCATGGGCTATTGCGTCCATCAGTTTGTTTTTCACCAGATCAAAATAAAAATCAATAAGGGTATCTGATTGTGTTTTGGTGGTTCACATTCTCCTTCCACAGCTTTTCGTGCATTGAAAAGAAGTCATTTTCTTTATCGTTCCCAATCTTGCATCAATGGCAGAAATGCACAAGCAAGCAAGAGCCTTTCCTTTTACAAGGTCCATCCATTGGCATTGCTTCCTAAACTTGTCAAGTTGGTTTTGTTGACTTGATGCTGTTTTCTTTAATAGACTACCAACAAGAGATTTTTTCTTTTTCCAAAATGTCAAGCATCTGGCCACTCATTTCAATTGAAAACATTTTAATACTTAAGAAACAGCAGGCTAAAAGATATATAATAGCTCTTTCACAGATTACAATAAATAATTTTCCCTGATGCTTGAAACTGGATTCTGTCAATCAATTGAAAATTAAACATTTATTTTTAACCATCTTTTATTGAAGTGGTCAACCTAGCTTTAAGGAATTGAAGAATCTTCCAATAATTAAATCCACATAAAATATGTTAACATGATTTACCAGGAGATGTAGGTTTTTGTGAAGAAATCCAAATACTGTTGAAGGCTTTTAGTCACAGATTTCTATTACCGACTACATTCATGAATCTCAGATTTAATAGGGAACTAGTCCCCAGAAATCCAACAGCTAGTAACCCAATCCGAATTGGATAGCACCGAGCAGCGAAGAAGATATATAAATCTCCGATTTCTACCAAGTTCTCCAAAGTTTTCCAAGTTTTTCAGGTCTGAGTTTATTCTTGCCGAGTTTTGCCCATGTTTCCCTGAATTTCCAGATTTCCTGAGTTGATGATCCCACGCAATTTTTACATTGCCAAGTTTTGCAACATTGCAAAAGGTTACTCAAGGAACTGAATTACAGGTTATCCCTTCAGCTTGCACTATCCTGCAAAACAAGGAACTGAATTACAGGCTATTTCTTTCAGCTTGCACTATCCTACAAAACACCTTAGAATCGTAATCATTTCAAACACCATATTTGTAGTTGGGAAGATCACGATGAGATCACCAAGCTCATATATTAATGTACTGCCATCATTCTTATCAATCTACATTTTTTTTAGGCTGACGGTCAAATTTGCAGGCATTGGCAGCAGAATGGACTTTCAGAACTTATCTATTGTGGCAAAGTGACGAAGTTCCTTCTATATGAACAACATTATTTCCAGTTTCTTTCATATCGACGACATATTTCTACTTGCTAAATGCATTGGCATTCCTTTTTGTCATGAAAGTAACTCCTCTTCAGTGCAAGTGGAGCAAGTTAAAATGATTCCTAATTACAGAATAATTTCCAAAATGGCCCTCTTTCCAGCGTGTTTCTGGTGCCAGTCTGACTTGAATCCGGTGATCAATCCTGCTTCCACAGTCGAAACATTTCCTTCTTACAGGTGTTCACTGCACTGGGTTGTTTGGTGTCTCCGAAACAACCTATGAGGTCAAAAAAACTGGAAACACGCTGGATCGATGGGAATTGCGAAGAATTGTTCAATTGTATTTCCGACGAGGGTTGCAGGAAGAGCGCCATTTTGTTGCATGTTCAGTCTTCTTCATATCTTATGCTTTTGTGTGTTCCCTTGATATGAAGCTCCTCAGCAGAAGTACTATCCGTTTGTATGCCTCAACTTGGAATGGGATTTTCATTTGCTGATATTTAATTCTGATTTAAACAGGGTATCAATTTACAGACTTACAGTCCATCAGCCTCGCAGACAAGCAAGTCAGTTGCTTGTAGTAATACTCTCTGTCAATTACAAAATCAATGCTCCAAATCTAGTGATCAATGCCCATACAACGTTACATATGTCTCTGCAGATACATCCACTGCAGGAACTTTAGTGGAGGATATTCTTTATCTGACTCCTGGAGATGGGTCACAGAATGGAACGGTGGTGAAGGCACCTATCACGTTCGGGTATGATTTGTTTCTTCTTGCTGTAAGTGAATCTGCTTGTTCTGAAGTTTTAGTGGTCTTCCTGTTCAGTGCAGTTGATAACGAGGTATATTTTCAGTGTGTTTTCTTTTAAGACAGCTGAAGGGCAGAAACTTCATACTGCTCCTCCTCTCTACAGGACTAGAATTTTTAGAAATGGGTTTTCTGCTTCTAGATGGCAGTCTGAGGCCATACTGAATTAGACTATGATACATGACCTGAAAATTACTGTGCACTGTCAAATGTTTTTCCATTTTTAAGTGCTACACATGAATGGACACTCATTGAGTTGGTCTTTGTTTGTTGCAACTGATAGGTGTGGAAATGTACAAACAGGCTCACTTCTACAAGGTGCGGCGGCTCCAGATGGTCTACTTGGGCTTGGCGTTGGAAGTATCTCTGTCCCTACCTTTTTATACAATTCAGGCCTTGTATCAAATTCTTTCTCTATGTGCTTCCCATACAATTCAAATGTTGGAAGGTTTACCTTTGGAGATCAAGGGAGTTCAGACCAAAAGGAAACTCCTTTTATTATTGATCAAACACTGTGAGTGTCAACCATGCTCTATGCATGCAACCCAAATTATTTAAAAGTACTTAAGAGTTACCATTTAGGCTCTTATATCATAAGGCGTTTATTGGATTGCAGCCCAACATATTCTGTAGGTGTGGAGGAATTCTACGTGGGAAATGCTAATGTCAAAACAGACTTTCAGGCCATTTTTGACACTGGCACCTCATTTACATACTTGGCTGATCCAGTTTACAAAAGCCTTACTTCAAATGTGAGTGATTACAGACAATTTTTTTATTTGATTGTAGATAAGCCCCCTTTTGGGGATTTATCCAATTGACTAACGAGCTTTGAAGGTAACAGTATGATCTGCAGACGAGTGACTCTCCATGGGCAGTTGATAATTCAAACATTCCTTTTGAGTTTTGTTATAAACTCAGGTTTGTAGTATTCATACAAAACATTTATCCATCTTGTTTCAGCAAAATTAACTGTGCCATTGTTTGGAAAGAACTAATATCCTTGCCGCTATCTGTGCAGCAACAGTCAAAGCATTAATCAAGGGCCTAATATATCTTTCAACTTCAACGGAGGAAACAACTTTTCTGTTCTTCAACCGTTAGTCTTTCTTTACAAGGTGGTAGAATTTCAATCCTATGGAAATTTCATGCAACCCTTCTATTGGTGTTTGTTGCTAATAAAGAAATGACAAATCTATTGCTTATATCTAATCTTATTCTCGCAGAATAGGAAATTACAAGGTTACTGTCTCGCAGTGCTTCACGACGCGAGTATAACAATTATTGGTCGTAAGTTCACGCACCTATTTTGATTTGTTGAAGAGGGGTATCACATGAATTTTGCTGGCCAGTCTTTCCAGATAGCATAGATATCACAAATATTGGTAATTGTACTAACGAGACAGAAATAGGTGTATCCAAAATGATTAAGAAAACTTTATTTTCGCTGGAATCCAGAAAAGAAAAAAATCATAGAGGGTATAGTTCTAGGGCTTTTTAGGATTTTTCAAGGTTGTGGGTAGAAAATTTAAAGGCCTTTGGTAAATTGAGAAACTATGTCCTAGGAACTTTGAACTATGGAATTTTGTTAGATCTTTAAATTATTTTTACATCATTTATTGCCTAAAATTTTGTTGGAAAAAATGGTTTTTTTGAGTAGTCTTTATCCTAGGTATATTTTGTATTTTTTTGTTATTTATGGAGTATTGTCATATTCTTTTCTTTTTTTTTTAAAGAAAAAACTATCATTTCTATTTAAAAATTGAATGGAAATTACATTTTTCAAGGCACACTGTGATTATGAGAATAAAATTACACAAATAATTTACATATCATTTTTGCCCCGTTGAAAAATAAGCTTCTAGTCTACATTTTTTTTCCCTTTCTTCTTTAAACTTCAAGCCACCCCCTTGAAGAAGGGTTCATAGTGACTAGATGTAATTTGAAAGTTCGAAGGTCACGTTTCAAAGAGGGAACCAATTCCTAAACGAAATCAAAGGTATTGGATTTATGGAGTCTCTTCATTCCCCTCGGAGGGGATTCATTTGCAGTGACCCCATCGAGGAGGAAAGTCTGATATTCATGGCTTTGTCTCTATCTTCATTCGACACTTTTGGACAAAAAATGTTATCCTTCCATGTAGTTTGTTGATTGACATCATTATGATCTGCTTCATCCTCGATATACAATTGCTCAAATGCTTGCCAGCATTTTGGTTTAGATTTATGTCCTTTGTTCCTTTTTTATATGGACACTAAGGTACTTGCTCAAGAAGGTAAGCCATTTATTGGGCATGTGTTCTTAGATGTTGTCAGAATAAGTGGTGTATTGGGTTGTATAAAGTTATAAACATGTATGTTGGGTTGTGATCTGACCATAACTTGGAATAGTGGTTGTGGAGATGACCCAAGGTCAAATATTGGTGGGCTTGCTCCTCCTTTGCTTGGGGCTTATCGGTTGTGGTTTGTGGTTTGTGACATTTAAATGTGGAATTACAAACAACATGACATACACGCTCATGCTACTATCATTACTAATTAAAAACGTGAATACAAATGGTTTATACATGCACAAAAATAATTTAACACATGCTCCAACACTCATACATACGACATATAGAGTAAATGCAACATTCTGTCACAACATTAAATAATAAATGACACTGTGGTCAAAACACTTATTTTTTAATAATGTTTTACACAACCAATTGTAGACCAAGGACGCTCCTCCCAACCATAGGCTCTGTTGCACCAATTTTCTCTGCAACAAGCCACCCTCGAGTTGGGGCTATGCATCCACAAGAACGAATTGGCTCCTACCGGTGTCTACAATCCATTGTAACAACTCAAATTCCCACTAAAACACAATGACATGACTCCTCCAACAATTTCAGCCATCCATCTCTCTTCCCCAAAAATCTACACAACCCAAGGGATGAGATTTCCTTCTTTGCACCACAATCCCTCAGAAAATCTCCATCCCCTCTAGGGATCTAGCACAGGCTGGCCATAAATCTCTCTATCAGGGGCTCCAGGAAATCCAGTTGTAACAAGAGTGCTCACACAACATATACAAATTCTATTTGGGCAATGTCCTCAACATGAATCACCCATAAGCATACCAGACTCATTCTCCACAAAAATACCATCTTTAGCAATCTATCTTCCATACCAACTATGCGTGGCCACTCTTTTTCAATACTCATCTCTAGTTTTCTTCTCTTCTTGCTAACTGTAAAAAAAAATTCCCTCTTTCCTCCTCAAATTTCCTCTTTTCCTATGCTTACTTAAATCTTAATTCCCCCCCAAAGGTGATTACACTCAACCCTTGTTGTTATAACTGAGTGGGTCGACTTCCTCACCTAACCTCTTACATGAATTCAACGATTGAGTGTTGAATAAGTCAAAGGGATAAATGAAAAATTGATTAATGAATATGGATTAAGACTCAAAGCATATGGAAACTCCTCAAAACCCCCATTAAGTCCCCTGTCTTGTGGAATCATACCCCCCATTACTCTATTCCTTACTCGTCTAGTAGCCAATGGTGTATTCCATTTTATTATTTTCAATGTGAAATGTCCACATATTACATCTCTTGGCCTGTTACCATTCATAATATTTACAAATATACCATACTACATTGGAAATCAAAACTGGGGTGTCACATGAATAGATGGGTTATTTTCACTTGCATGGGTCACCTCTGCACATGCCACATTGAGGATTCTAGAGCACTCTCATATTTGGTCATCGTTTGAGCTACTTTACGCTTGATTTGAGGGTCGACCCCACTCATTTGGATGTTACCTTAGACATTGGGGGTTTTATGACCCATTTTTTGACTTGGAGGGTCACTACCATGCTTCATGGAGGTGCCTTGACATGATATATAGACATGGTCAAGAAGCATGGTAGGTGCCTTGACATGATATATAGACATGGTCATGCCTTGGAGACATATTACGAGGGTTTATGATAATTATTTGAGGAGTCATCCACCTTTCGAGGCCTTTCTTACTCTTTCCATAATGTCATTCCACATTATGAGGCTAGAAGACATTAGACATTTCTCCACTTGGAAGGCTTCTGCAACATGTTTTGAGGCTTGGACTACTCTTTTTTAATGGAACATTGAGCTCATTTACCAAGCTTCCTTCCTTCTTTATGGGATGCCCCCTTCTCGTGAGGGTTTTATTGTACATGTGGCATGTTTTACTTGTATTTGAATTAGTCTCCTTCATTATGTGGATGACAAACCACTTTTTGTAATTTTCCTAAGCTAATTTTAGGGAGAAAGAAAATAATAAAGAATGACAAGGATGTAGAATCCTCAACTATAAATAAATGATCTCCTCTCATTCTAATTGGTTTTTTTTGTTGGACATTATATGAGAATACAATTTGTTAAATATATACCTATTGGAGGTTTTGGTGTCAATTCTTGGAGCTCTCTTTCTGGGTGCATGAAAGATTAGTTGTGAATGTTCAAGACTTCTACTAGCTAGAAAGATCGATCCATTTGAAGGGTTATTAACCACTTGGAAGGAAGACGCCTAGGGTTTATGTATCTTCCATCTTCCTTTATTGGTTTGTTAACTGCTCAATTTCTTGTTGTGTCTTTCCTTTGGTTCCTTGGAAATGGTTTCAAGTATTTTATTCAAGCCATAATTTATCTTGTTGGTGAAGGTTTTTCCCTTGTGGAATCCCTTCTTGTACGACCTTGGTCCTCATACCTTATCTTGATTAGGAGAGGGATTAATATACCCCTAGGGTTCTACCTTATATTGATTAGGAGAGGGATTATTCTACCCCTAAGGTTCTAATCTCTTTCCCTAATCCTTAATACATAAGTGACCAAATTTTAGAGGGGCATACTTATTGACCCTGTAAGCCCTAATTGGAGAAAAAACACTATTTTTCTCTCAACAACTAACCAAAAAACCTAAAATTAAAAATCCTTTTATTTTTATTTGTTAGGAAGGAAATCCAACGATAAAAAATTAATTCAAAATCTTTAATTGGATTTATTTCATAGTCTAGTGCAAAGTTAATGGTTCATTTCCTTTCCTAAACTAGCTTATTCAAGGTTTTGTGCTTAATTGTTGATTTCTAACCCTAAGAAGGAAAAACAACCCTATAGAAAGGAGCTTCAAGGTCTCATTCTGGGAAAATGGATGACGATAAGGGAGAACATTTGGAGGAAGACTGACATGGACAAGGGGAATTGAATGATCTTGTGCACCATGGGAATGGAGAAGTCCTTAGGGAGTAGTAAAAACATATCGGTGTTTGGATATGAGAGATTGGATGTTGGGATGAACAATAGGTGAGGGGGTCTCAATGGATTGAATGGAATGGAGTTGGGAAATAAAGTAGGAATGACCCTTTTTGAGTAGTTTTTCAATTCAGTGGGAACTAAAGATCTCATACGAGCCTATTGCAATGCCCTAGAACTTATATGGTTGTCCATCCTATTGGAATTTCATGGTCAGTTCCTTAAAATCTATGGTGATTGGGCCTAGTGTGCGTACCCATTCAATACCGAGCATAATTTCACACCTACCCATGTCAATAGAAAACATATGAGATTTCAGGTGGTACTGACCAATTTGTAGGTGCACATTTACACAATGCCCCCCACATTTCATGGAGCCTCCATTTGCTATCATGATTTGAAAATTGTTGACAACACATATATAACACATGGTCTCTTGAGTAATGTGGTCATGAATAAAATTATGGGTGCTTCCACTGTCGGTTAGGATAATGACTTTGAGTATGTAGGTTTCCACAATTAGTCATAATGCTAGTAAATTTTCTAGATAAGAACTATGTATGGGGTTTTGAAACTTCCAACATTTCGAGTGGACATTCCACCCATCATCAGGGACTTTCTGATGCTTAATGAAGCCAATGATCTTAGGGGTTTGGGGAGTATAAATACCAATGAGGGAATTTAGCGAGATCAACAGTTCAACTTCTGGGGGATTAGAGGGTGGGGTATGATCATCGACTTGGGGTAGCTCTTTAGAAGGGGGAAATTTTACATCCTCTTCAGAAACATCCTAAAAATGACCATAAATTTTTTATGTTCCTTACACTTATGCCCCAGAAAAAATTCTTCATCACAACTATAGAAAAGACCCTTGAGTTGGCGTTCAACCATTTCAGCCCTAGTTAATTTGTGGATCTTGAGATGACTAGAAGGAGGGGCTGAATTTGTGGTTCAAGGGCAAGGAATGAAGGATGGTTTTCTAGTTTGGGAAGAGACTATTTGTTGTGATTCCTTGGCACATTGAGTGGCTTCAATCCAAGTATGGGAGCGAGACATGAGGACATGGGCTCGAATGTCATCCTTCATGTCACTAATAAAGAATGGACTGAAGAAGATGCCATACATGTAACCTATTATAAAATCCAATTGCTCCAAAGTGGCGATATATTCTTCCACTATGCTATGTTGTTTCAGCTTGGTCAAATGGCCCAAATGACATGTGTCGGTGTCAAATCGTTCATAAATATCTGCCACAAACTAAGTCCAAGCAACATACCCTCTGTGTGAATTTTTACACCATTTGCACCACTGCCATCATTCAGGATCCAAATAAAGGACATTGATACAAAATTTGGCCAAATCATTAGTAATTCCATGTAGGGAGAAATAATGTTCCATTTGAGTGACCCAACTTGTGGGGTCTGAGCCATCAAATTTATTCACATCCACTTTGGGGAGACACAAGTCACGATGAAGGGGGTTGGAAAGAAATGCCATGGTATGGGAGGAGTCAGATCCGTCGAGGAGTGAAGGTTGTTCAAAGGAGGCAGGGCCCTAGAATTGGCTCATCCATTTGGTGAGGCTTCTTTTGAGGGAGTCAAAGTGGGCATTGAGGGAGTCAAGTTGGATATTGAGGGATCAATATTGGGTAGTGAGGGACTTAACTTAGGATTTGAGGGAACCAATTTCGGAATTCATGTTCTAGATGTTAGTCATTTTTTTCCGATGTCAGTTTCCAAGGCTTTGATGGTGGTATCAAACACTTAGTTGCAAATGTGAGCCATTTGGGAGGTAGGCAGAGAAGAAGTGGGTGGGTAGGTGGGACCAAAGAAAAAAAGGATTATTACTGATAGATATGGTTGTGATCAAGTTAAAAAGTGGAATCCAGTGGGATAGGTCCCAAATAAGGGTGTTCATAGGGTTGGGTGGGAACCACAAAAAAAAAGGATTATAAGTGATAAGTACCACTGCAATCAGGGAAAATAGAGGAATCCAATGGGATAGGTCTCAAACAAGGGTGTTGACGGGACCATTATACTCTTTTTTCTACTCCTATGGAGTTATACTCTGCCCTGAAGAATAATGCAATGACAGGAAAAAAAGGATGATGATAAGGGAGAACATTGGGAGGAAGACTTGTAGGGACAAGGGGAATGGAATGATCATGTGCACCAAGGGAAGGGATAATTCCTTGGGGAGTGGTAAGAACATACTTGTATTTGGATATGAGATATTGGATGTAGGGATGAATAGTAGGTGAGGGGGTATCAATGGCTTGAAGGAATGGATTTGGGAAATAATATCAGAATGACCTTTTTTTAGTAGTTTTCCCATTCTGTGGGAACTAAAGTTCTTAGGGGAGCCTGTTGCGATGCCCTATAACTTATATGGTTGTCCATCTTATTGAAATTGCATGGTTAGTTCCTTAAAATCTATGGTGATGGGACCCAATGTGCATAGCCATTCAACATTGAGCACAATGTTGCACCCACCCATGTCAATAAAAAACATATGATATTTCAGGTGGTACTGACGAATTTGTAGGCGCAAATTTTCACAACACCCCCACATTTCATGGAACCTCCATTTGCAATCACGATTTGAAATTTTTTGAGAGCACATATATATAACATGGTCTCTTGAGTAATGCAACGATGAATAAACTTATGGGTGTTGCCACTATCGACTAGGATAATGACTTTTTGATGCTTAATGTAGCTAATGAGCTTAAGGGTTTGAGGAGAAGAAAGACCAATGAGTGCATTCATCGAGATAAATGGTTCAACTTCTGGGGGATCAGAGGGTGGGGTATGATCATCGGCTTGGGGTAGATCCTCATAGGGGTTAACCTTTACATCGTCTTTAGAAACATCCTTAGAAATATCCATTAAAAGTTTTGGTTCCTTACACATGTTCCCTAATAAATATTTTTCATCAAAATTATAGCAAAGACCCTTGAGTTGGAATTCAGTCATTTTGACCCTGGTTAATTTATGGATATTGAGAGGAGTGGAAGGAGGGGATGAATTTGTGGGTCAATATTGAGGAATGAAGGATGGTTTTCTGGTTTGGGAAGAGACTATATATTGTGATTCCTTGGCACATTGAGTGTCTTTAAGCCAAGTCTAGGGGTGAGCCATGAAGACATGGGCATGAATTTCATCCTTCCGGTCACTAATAAAGCATTATGGGAAGAAGGTGTTAAACATGCTTCCCATTCTGAAAGCCAATTGTTCAAAGGTGGTGTTATATTCTTCCACTATGCTAAACTATTTCATCTTGGTCAAACAACACAAATGATGTGTGTCAATGTCAAAGAGTTCATAAAGATATGCCACAAACTAAGTCCAAGCAACATACCCTCTATGTGAATATTTATGCCATTTCCATCACTGCCATTTTTTCAGGATCAAAATAAAGGAAATTGATACAAAGTTTGGCCAAATCATCAGTAATGTCATGTAGGGAAAAACAATGTTTCATTTGAGTGACCCAACTTGTGGGGTTCAAGCCATCAAAGTTATTCACATCCACTTTAGGGAGACGAGGGTCATGATGAAGGGGATTGGAATGAAAGGACATGGTATGGGAGGATTTAGTTTCGTCGAGGTGTGAATTTTGGTCATAGGAGGTAGGGCCTTGGAATTGGCTCATTCATTTGGTGAGGTTTCTTTCGAGGGAGTCAAAGTGGTCCTTGAGGGAGTCAAATTGGCTATTGAGGGAGTGAGATTGGGTAGTGAGGGAGTTAATTTGGGAATCGAGGGAACCAATTTCAGAAGTCATATTTTGGATCTTAGTCTTTTTCTATCCGATGTCAGTTTCCAATGCTTTGATAGTAGTGTCAAATGCTTGGCTGTGAGTGTGATCCATTTTTGCTATAGTGGGAAAACCCCCCTATGGATTACACTAGGGTTCTAAAGTGCACGCAGAGCTAACCGTCTAAAGTATCCTACTTTTAACAATTATCTTGACAACACCCCACATTCATGCATAAAGTACAAAGTATAGGGATCTGATAGTCTTACCTTAAACTCTGCATCCGGTGTCGATCCCTTTCTGTTCGGTCGCTTCTCGACTGCAAATATCCTCCCAAGGCTGACCTGCATTCACCAAAAGACAAACAAGAAAATACAAACATGTATTATATATATGAATTAGTGGGTTAGATGTCATAACAAAATGTAAATCAAACATGAAGATTGAACACATCATATGGTGGGACGGAAAAAGTACTTCTTTATATTAATCTCACAGAGTTACTTACAAAATGAGATTGGCGACTGCTCCTCGAACCCGGTCCTGGGCTCCTCTTCACCAAGCTCCAACTGCTTCCACGTATCCTTCTTCTCTCACACTTGTCTCTAGAGAATGGGCATGGACTTATGGATGAGGAAAAAGGCAAGAATAGGGAATTCTGGCTCAAAACTCACAATGTGGATGCAAATTCTTGGGGCAAGGGGGGAAAGAAAAATGGGCAGAGTTTCATTGTTGCTATGTTTCTCCTTGGAATGAGACCCCAAAAACTCTTTGTATATGAGAAAAAGATGGTTATTCGGTTGGGTGAAGGGCTATATGCGGTCAATTGGTTGGAAAACTACCCAATAGCCCGTAATCTCAACGAATCCCTTGCAAATTTATTTATTTTGCAACTTTTGTGGGTATACGTGGGCTGTAATAGCACAACTAGTGTACGTACGTAGGAATTAGTGGTGTAGATAGTGTACATATGCGGGAAGTAGTGGTGCAGGGTGTGTACATCTTCAAAAATTGTGTTTTTAAGAAGAGTTGTTCTGTATTGGCTTGGCAAAAATAGTAAGTAATATAGCGTGATGCTAGGTCTGCATGTGTGATGAAATTTAGGGTTATAACATATGCCCCCTAATGTGTGAGGTAAGAAGAGAATCTGATGGCCGAAATACATTACAAATCTTTACCAACGTACAAAGTGAGTGAGCCCGAGACCAGAGTTTGGGAGGTGCCATCTGCAAAATAACAATTGTCTCACCGAGGCGGGCATACCCATGCTCGGGATGAAATAAATTATGGTTTCCAATCAAATACACTACATATCCATGTCATATAACTATATAAAGTGTATCCCTAAGAAATACACAGCGGATCTACATCTCAAAATCAAAGATATACATGTATAGTATCCATATTCAAGAATCCAATGACGCCTGATGGTTGGATATGAGGTCTTCAGAGCTCGAGCAACAACTTCAAGATCTTCAAAAATCAGGTAGGAGTGAAATGTGAATGTACAACTTCAATATCCAGAGATCTTCGAAGGCTCGTCAGGGAATAGACAAGAGGATCTCAGTGATCAGGAAGAGAACTTCATTGATTTCGAACAAGGACTTGATTGGACTTTAGGGATGGTCGGGCATGAGGTCAAGAGGAAAATTATAGAAAGGCCGACTCAAGTTGGGTAAAACTTCCCTTGGACAATAACATGACTGATGATCAGACTCAGGCAGCATGTCATTGACATAAGTTCACAATGCATGAGGCAACACAAACTCTCCATATGTTTTGAAGAATAACCAAACGGAGGAGGACACAACTCTATGTTACAAAAAAAACTTCCTAAGGTCATATTAAATCCAAAATCTTGACGAACAAAAGAAAGGATGTGCTTTGTCCAAGGGTGACTCATTGTGCTTCCATAAAAAGAAAATACTTTTCCCATCCTCTTTTTGGGGTATATTTGAATTTTTTTTGTCTTTTTGAATATTTTGAAAGCTTGAAAAAGAACAAAAGAATTCTACATTACAAAGGAGGAACGAGTGTCGCAAGAAAACTAGTTCCAAGCACAAGGAACACACTAATGCTTAGAGAAAGGAGACATGTGCAGGGAAAGGACACTCAGTAAAATTCCTCCATGGGTCAAGGTGTCAAGACGCAAAGGAAAAGTGCTACAAGGCTTGCGTATAAGGCATGCTTTAAAAGTTCAGTTGAGAGCAACATGGAGTTGGCATTAGGCCAAAGACGCAGGATTGCAAATGCTATTAATAGGACACAATTATAACACCCTTCAATGTAATTTTAAATGAGCCTAGAGAAGGTAAGCTTGGTGGTTTTTCATTTTTAGAGAGTCTGAAAAAGCGCAAAATAAGACTCCATTGGGGTACCTTTTTCGAAGATAGTCTAGTCGGCTCGAAAAAGGGATAAATTCACACCGAAAAGACGTCTATTAAAAACCATTTTAACGAGAGTGACAAAGACAAGATCACTCGATAATATTTTCAATTTTAAGGAGTTTGAAAAGAGATTAACTATGGACTCGCTGCCTTTTTCTAGATTTAGTCTCCATAGCCCGAAAAAGTATAAAATGTACTTAGGAGAACTCTCCCAGTGAGACAAATATCTCGAGGTGTACCTTTTTCCTCCTTAATCTACATGCCGTAAAAATGGGTAAACTCATGCCAATAGATGTTTTTCTGAACCAATTAACAAGTGTGAAAGAACAAGGTCACTCGACGATCTTTTCACTTTTAAGGAGTCTGAAAAGAGCTTAACTATGGACTCCGTAATGGATGTTCTTCTGGACCGATTTAACGAGTGTGAAGAAACAAGCTCACTCAACGATCTTTTCAATTTTAGGGAGTCTGAAAAGAGCTTAACTATGGACTCTGTGGGGGTTCCTTTTTCGTAAATTTAGTTCCTCGGGCCCGAAAAAGGGTTAAAATTATACCTGAGAATACTCTTTTAGTGAACCGAAGTTCCTAGAGTATACCTTTGTTCGTACAATTGTCCATCCAGGCCGAAAAAGGGGTAAACTACCGTTGGATAGACATGCCTTCAAATTTTAGTTTGGCGAGCGTGAAGGGCAACAAGATCGCTCGACAATATTTTCATGTTTAGAGGGTCTGAAAAGGGCTTAATAGAAGACCCATTTTTTTGGGGGGGAGTCCCGAGGGTGAGGTCAAGAGTGATGATATATCAGACATGTGAAGGCTCAAAATCGTAATCAAGACAAGACTAAAAGGACTCCCGAGCCTATAGTCATTAGCGACGGCATGGACACGAAAATGCAACCAGGATCTACCTAGGGCATCCATGTGAGGGTAGGCTCTACCACTAAATTACGACACTTCTAGAGAAACAATGACGGTTTCATGTCGCAATTTAGTGGGGTCGATCCTATGCTAAAGAGAAAAAGACAACGAGGTACAACAAGTGGAGGTGGAATCCTAACTTAAATGCACAAAGTTGGAAAAATGACTTTTCACCAAAGGACCTTAAAAGTGCCTCAACTCCAAAAAAGTTCGTCGAACCAAAAGTAAAGTGTATAGTAACATCCAATGAGAAACTCAAGAACCACGTTGCATGATTTTCAACCCAGAAAAAATGACAACGGGGGTAAAAAAATGACAAAAAGGGCCAAAAATTCTATAAATAGAAGCTCACAACTCATTATCACCATTGCAAATTGAGAATTGACCAAAAAGACAAAAAAAAACCCTTTGTGAAAGAAGTTGATTCCGGGAGCTTCAACGGACGAAATGAACTGCCACTTTGACCAAGTAAGTACAAACTATCTCCTCCTGTATTTCCATTCTTTCTTTTTGCATTTCTTTTCATTTTGGGGGGTGCGCACACCTTTAAAAAGGTCAACCCTACATGTACGCGGGTTGTCTAAGAACATGCCATGTATGCACGCAGGAAAATAATAATCTACCCGCGTACATATGCGACTGTGCCCAGTACAACCCGTGTACACCCTCTAACATATGAAAAAAAGTGAAAATGCATTATTTAACTCCCCTTTGAACTTGACATTTTGCAGAATGTATGTCCATTGGAGAGAGAGGGAGCATGAGGACATTGATATACTGGTCGAGGAAGACCCTGCTACTGTCACCACATTAAAACAATGCAGGTTGTGGAAATTCTTCTGGTGTCCACTCATGAGGGCACAACCCAGGCTGTTGAACACCTTAGTGGATTACTGGCACCTAGATGCAGAGGCATTTATGCTTGGGGGACAGTCGTTGACTCCAACAGGTGAAGATATTTATTTTCTGACTGGCCTCTTGAGGAGAGGGGAACCAGTCAACCTTCATGCTTTTGCCCCTGGGCCTCACAACATTGACGAGTTGATCGACAAACACTGCGAGGACGAAAAAAATAAAGTGGGTTCCCAGGTACCGATCCACAAAATCACCAACCTATCACTAAAAGTGATAGTTTTACTTATTGGCCAGATCACTAGATCTGCGACTTTACATCAGGCCTCCCGAGTGCATATGCATTGCATAGTACAATGCTTAAATGCACAAGTTTTCGATTGGAGTACAACCATGCTAGAGTGCATGAAGAGACAACTCACAGAGTGTCGTGGGAGAAACAACAAGAACTTTGGGTTCAGGACTTTTCTATGCTCTTTCTTCTTCAAGAGAGTACCCATTCTTAGTCCACAAGAGAGAGTATGGGGGCATGTGGCCTCGTTCCTAGTAGTGTGCATATGGGCAACATTGTTGCCACGATAGGGGGGAGGGAGGACCATTGTGGCCTTCGATGATACTTTTTTTGACTGGTGGTCTTGGCAGATTCTGGATATAGAGGACTACCCCTATGCCAGGATCAACTTCTCCAGAGATCATGACATGCCCATACCTCCTGGAGAAAAGCGAGGAGATTTAGGTACGTTTGCTTTTAAAAGTTTTTAATTTTTTAGTTTCTTTTTATATATATCATTTTTATGTATAACAGAGTACTTGACAACTTTGTATCTGTTATGTACAAATGTGGGACCAGTGCATCCAACTAATTTTGCATGGAGCATGCGCCGTCCACGACTAGAGGCATTACCAGCAGTGACCGCTGGACCAACAACAGTAACGGGGGTACCTCCATCCGGAGAGGTTGAGAGAGTTTTGAGACGAGTGGAGCGGAACTTGACTACACTCACTCGTACCTTGCCCATGGCCGAGATCGAGGATCTCCCGCCATCTATGCAGCCTCATGTTGTTGAGGTGTCACGGACTCGGGTCCAGCTATTTCGACGTTTATAAAACATTGTAGTCCACTACAGTAGGGCCAATAGGCCTCATTCTTAGATTAGGGTGGACAATTTTCATGCCGAGGGAACTCTTTGTATATTTTTTAGGGCATAAGCCCCGCGTTATATACTAGACTCGTTATTTTTTGAGGCGCTTGCGCCCACCTATGTGCTCTGATTATTTATATTTTTAGGCCATAAGCCCCGCATTATATACCAGACTCGTTATTTTGAGGCGCTGTTTCACCCATAGTTGATTATTTTGATATATATATATATATATATATATATATATATATATATATATATATATATATATATATATATATATATATATATATATATATATATATATATATATATATATACATATTTTTTGTCTTATGGGTTACATTTATTTACAAATTTATTTACATGTGTATGTGTGTGCTTTTTCTTATGTGTGTGCAATATGCCAATCTAATACTTGAATAGCTAGAGTATTTATCATTTGATTCAATCTCCTAGGAACATGGAAATATGTAATGTAATTAAAACAACGTTCTAAGAGATGTACCCTAAGGAATCATCGATGTAGAGTAGGATCATAAACGTGGTAAACCTCATTTAAATGGGAAACAACCAATTGTGCATCTAGGTAGACCAGGAGGTAAGAGATACCGTGCGACAAAGGGTAATGAAACAACTCTATTACTGCACTATATTCGACGACATTGTTTGTGGCGTCACCTAAACAGATACCTCTAGAAGATAACAATTGGCCTTGAGGTGTGAAGATCACCCACATTGCAAAAGCAAGCCTTCAAGTGTGTCAGCTAGCACCTTCCGCGAATCCAACGAACACGTATGATTCACTTGACATCTTCCACAGTGAAAAAGATGACATAAAAAATGACACATCCATAAAAAAAAAAGACAAAAACTAAAATGTATAAGAATTATACATATATACAAGAAGTCACCCAAGGTGACCCACCTACGAGTAATACTTCTTGAGGTAGAGCCCATTTCTAGGCTCCGCTAAAGCTTTCCCTTGAAAGTCAACCAAACGATAAGTGCCCTTCTTTAATACCTCCTTCATGATGAACGGTCTGAACCACATGGGTTTGAAATTGCATACCCCTAGGGGATCCTTATCTTGGTCGTAGACCAGGACAAGGTCACCTTCGGAGAAAATCCGAGGAAGAACGGACCGATCATACTTACACTTGAATTTTTTCTTGTGAGCCTCGTTAGCCAAGGATGCATCACGTCATTGCTCATCGAGCTGCTCGATATATAATAAGCATTCCTCAAGTGGTGAAGTGTCTGGTAATAATTGTACTTCCAACTTAAGAGATGGGATTTGGAATTATATAGGCAAGACTGCTTCCAACCCGTAAATGAGTTGAAAAGGTGAGAAACTAGTGGTAGTATTTATAGACGTTCGGTAGGCCCACAATGTCGAGTACAACATCAAATTCCAATTTGACTTGGCTGAATTGATCGTTCATTGTAGAATGGTCTTGAGAGACTTATTCACAACTTCCACCTGACCATTCACTTGTAGGTAATAAGGTGATGAGTGTTATTGTCTCAACCCTAGCTTTGACGTTAACTCAGACATCATTTTGTTATGAAAGTGACTGCCATGGTCAGTGACAATCTCCTACGGGACGACAAACCTTGCTATTATCTTATTAAACAATAAGAGAGTTGTTTTTTCTCCATCATCTTTGAACGTTGGCATAGCTTCGACCCACTTGGTGAAGTATTCTACTGCTACGATGATATAACGGTGCCCCTTGGCTGAAGGGGGGTGGCATGTAGTATAATCAGTCCCCCACTTGGTGAAGGGGCCAAATGTGATGACGAGAAACATGGGAGCAAGATATGCCCTCCTCTTCCGTGAGAAGATCTGACACGAGTGGCACTTCTTGACCGATTCAACACAATATTTGATCAACGTCGGCCAATAATAACCGACTCGTAGAATATTTTGGGTTGTTTCCAACCCAGACAAATGACCACCACATGCTCTAGTGTGGCAGTCATTAAGCACAAGTTTCGCTTCTTCATGAGTAAGTCACCGACGAAAGATGCAATCTACACCTCGACGATACAAAGTGTCTTCGAGTATGAGATAATTTTTTACCTGATGACATATACATCGATGCTCATCACGAGAAGCAAAGGTGGGGCACTTCAAAGTCTGGAGATAGACTAGTATATCTCCATACTAGGGTTCCAAAGATGAAATCAGAAAAACATCTCCTTTAATCGGTAATTCTTCAGGCGTAACATCACCTGACTCGACCAGAAGTTTCGATATAAGTTCTGCAAAGACTAGCGACTTTTTAGATTTCGCAGACACAAAATCCAAGTCAAATTCCCAAAGGATAAAAATCCATCTACTGATCTTTCCGTCGATTACACGTCATGTTGAAATATATTGGAACGGATTCACAACGACAATGATGGTGGGCTTGCGAAACAAGATATAGTGACAGAACCGTTGAACATCATGTACTGCTGCCAACGCAAGTTTTTCAACATGGGAATAGTTGAGTTCTATTCCAACTAGGCCTCGACTCAGGTAATAAATGACATGTTCTTCAAGAAAATCGTCCTCCTGAACCAAGACCATACCAATGGTTGACTCTGTCGTGGTCAAATACAATAATAAATATTTATTATAATTGGGTGGCCGAAGTAGAGGGGAAGACGTGAGGGCACGTTTAAACGCTTCGAAAGAGAATTGAGAGGCTTTGTCCCAATGAAAAGTAACTCCCTTATTCATTAAACTCATAAACCCTTTAGTGATCTCAGCATAGTTTGCGATAAAATGCGGAAGAAAATTGGCTTTTCCCTCTAAACTCTGAAGCTGAGGGACTGTGCACGGGGGAGAAAATTGAAGTATCGCCTCAAACTTTAGAGGATCGACCATGATCCCTATTGTCAACACTATGAAACCTAATATATGACCCAACATCACGCATAAACTGCATTTTTTTGGGTTCAAACGAATCCGATAGTAGCGACATCGCTCAAAGATAAGTCGAAGGTGCGTAGGATGATCAGCTCTCTTATGAGATCGTGATGCTAAATCATCGATATAAACCTCGACTAGGTGTTTGAGGTCGTGGAAAGAAAAATACATGGCCCACTGAAATGTGGCTCCAACATTCTTTAGGTCAAAAGGCATCTTTCGATAAGAAAATGTACCCCATGGAAAGATAAAAGTTGTTTTATGTTGGTCCTCGGGCTTAATCTGTATATGATTGTATCCCGAGAAACCATCCATGAAAGAAAAGACCTCACAGCCTGCACATTCATCGACGATCTGGTAAATGAATGGGGTGGGGAAATTATCCTTTAGACAAGCCTTTTTCAAATCATATAAGTCTGTACATACATGAATCGTTCCCTGTTTTTTGTTAACCGAAACGGGATTTGACACCCATTGAGTCAATTGAACGGGGTAGATGAAACCAACTTTGAGTAGTTTCTCTACTTCATCCTTAATAGCTATTGCTTTCCGAGGATTAACTGGATGAAGCTTCTGCCAGACCGGCTTGGTTTCAAGGTAAGTCATAATCTCATGTTCGACGATTCTTGGATCAATGCCTGGCATTTCCTCGTAAGAACAGGTAAAAACGTCGTAGAATTCTTTACGTAAATCTGTATAGATTTGAATCTCCTTGGGGGAACAGTTTTCTCTGACGAAGAAATTATCCACGATGCCAGGGGTTCTAGAGATATCTATAGGTATCATTTTAGCGATGGTTTCCATATTACCCTCGTCATAAACTGCGTGCGTGGCCAGAGGATTGATAAGACAAGACCTATCTCTAGTCATAGTCAACACAAACTCTCATGCCTCTATTCTTCCTAACTCTGGGAGGAAATACGATCTATGATGGAGATCATCCCAGGGTCTATCCGAACTAGTCAATGCCTATAAAATTGCCTCATCATAGGGAAAGACCAAGTCTAAAGAATTAGTAGTGGCAAGGGAACCTTGAGCCCAGGCAGGCTCGAGAATTGGATCTAAATCTTGTGCGGGAGTCAGATCGGGGTAAGCGGAAGCTTGTTGGACTATAGAGTATGCATCTTCTGCCACGGACAAGGGCATGGACATGCCATGGTGCCGTGTCCCTTCCATCATGGCTGATGGGAAAAGAAGAATCCATGGATCATTAAAGTAAGTCGTGCAGAACGATGACATTGAAAAGATTTCAGCCTTAGGCTAGTCGGGGACAACCGATATCATTTTGACATTGCCAGAAGGAGGCAGGTAATCAAAAGTACCCATGAGAGGTGGGTACAAACCAACCCCCACGTTGACGATGTTGAGCTGTGGGTTATCTATCATCGGGACCGTGGATGCCCCTAATGAAGGGTCAGGTTTGGAGAAGGAAAATTGATCAATGGTCACTATTTGGAACTCATGTGGAAACAACAAGACCCAAAAAAATGTGGCAACCACTACATGCATGGCATATGTCCAACTCCTTGCTAACAGGAGGTTGTATTCGAGAGGCACATCGACCACTTCAACTTCAACGTACACGGTCTTCCCTCCTAACTGCACGAGGAAAGAAGGAATGATTCCATGTGGTCTGAAAGAATGACCATCAAAATCCATTAGAAGAGTAGGTGAATGAGAAAGAATGGGTTGGCCAATGGCCTTACAACATGCCAACAACATCACGCATGTCGAGGCACCCTCATCAACCACCGTACGAAAAATATTTCAGGTAGAATATTTCGTGGGGTGAGCCACTACTATCTTAAATGCGACATGGTATGGGAGATGAGGCTTTAAGTCAGTTGTATCAAGCATGATAGTTGTCAGATTACATGTTGCAGTGGATCCTAAGTCAGTTAGCAGAGCCTTTCTCTGCGAAGGGAAGCTCTGGAGGACCTCCAAAGCAGACATCGCGCAAGGGGTTTGTGACAAATCCTCCACCATAAAGTAGTTCTGGGCGACCCTCGCATTTGGATTATGTGAATCCTTCTTGAACGCCCCTTTCAGGATGCGTGTCATTGTTTCACCCATTGTTCTCTCGATTTGGAGAGGAACATATAGGTTTTCAGCTTCTTTACCCTTTTCGAAAGTAATTGGTGTTCCGTAATCATGTGCCCTAGTAGCTATGTGAGCTTCACCTTTCAACATATAGATATTCGAGGTCGAGGGATTACTAGACGACGAAGGGGGTCCCTGAATTCCCCCATCCACGTTCGCAGAGGCTTGAGTTAAATTTTTCCCATGAGGAAATGGGTTTGTTAACACTGTAGGTTGTTGTTGCGCTAATAAATTTTGGGCCTCTGTGGGTTGAGGGCGCAGGTGAGTTGGGTGGTCTTCCACACAGAGGTTGTACCGATACTTCGACTTATTTCTCTCTGTGTTTCCCCCTCCACCATTATTGGTCAGTTTCTTATCCCCCTTACCCTTCGTTCATTGTTTTTTCTTCCCTTAGGCCTGCTAGTTGGCCTTTGGGTTCGTCGATTACACGTTGTGTAGATCCAATGTTTGAGCAGGGGGAGCAGCCGAACTAGGAGTTGGGCTGGCCACTGTCTTCTATATGGACAATTGTTGCAATTGGTTTGACAACAGATTGGTGGGATTTTCTTTTGGTGAACCAACAATGTTTTCAGCGTGTGGTCTAGACTTGTGTCTGGTATTATCAAGAATAAACCATGGAGCATCTAGAAAAACTTCATAAAGAAAACCAGACTGAGAGTAAATCAGCTCTAGTTGTTGAGCTCTCATCATCGCCTCTTCCTCTGAAAAGACCCCCGACGTTACTACATCCTTGGATAGTTGGGGTACCAAAGACTTAAGGAACCATTCCAACAGGAATGCTGGTGGAACTGGTAATTTTATCAAACTCTTCCAGCGCTGCCATTATCAGATGTGATCAAAGATATGGTCAGCCTTTGTTTGCTCAAAGTTGGCCAGCAGTTCTGTTTCAACATCGTATCTCATAGGTAATTGAAAATGGTTTAAGAAAACCATTTCCAATTCGCCAAAAGTAGAGTATCTTGAGCGATCGATCTTGATGTGCCATTTCATGACACTCCCGATAAGAGTGCATTGAAACAGACGCAACTAGATGGAGTCATCCCTCAAAGAGTTGGAAGGGCACCATAGGTGAAATGTGGTCACATGATCTCCTAGATATTCGTTAGGATTGACTTCAAACTTTGGAATGTCCAAGGGAAACTTGGTTGGCATAGCAAGACAACGTGGATCATGACAAATTGGGTCATTCAATAATCTTGACAAGTCTGGCAAATGCAAAGTTGCCAAAAACAATAGCTTAGGTTGTTGAGTATGTACAAGAGTTTTGTATCTTGGGAGGTTTTCCCCATGTGCTTGTGACCTCCTTAGCACATGTGGGATGGAGTATACACTTTGTACCTTGTACTTTTGTCTAATTTCACTTTGACTTTCTCTAAAGTAAAATTTAGTCATTTTGGCCTAAAAGTGACTATTAATTCACAAAGGTGGTGAATTAGAGACATAAAGTTGACATAGGAAACTTAACCCAAAGTGGGTTATTGAGTTAGATATTTATGGGGAGATCTCAACCATTGATTAGATGGGAGATGAGATTATCTCCACCATCCATATCTTAGGTTTCCTAATGCATGTCAAAGAGGGGCACAAAGGGTGAAGGAGGGCATATTTCATCAATCTTCTTTTGTTCATTGTGAGAGGATCTCTTGGAGGATTAGCATGAGGTGATTTTTGTGAGGATGCTTGAGCTTGGGCGCTAGATTTCATGGAGGGAGGATACTAGCTACTTGCCTTGTTTATTTATTGGAGAGGTTCTACTTCTATGGAGGGCGCATTGCCAGATTGGGGCGCATCAGTTGTAGGAGGACTTCTAGCCATCGGATTGCAGTGAAATCAGTTTCAGAGGGAGGCCATTCAATAGAGCTTCATTCCTATGGAGGGGTTTCCATATCTGAGCTCATAGTTTGCAGTTGGAGCAGATTCAGTGGTTTTGCTAGCTTGTATGAGGGGCACACCTTTTTGGGACGCACTTGGTGACTTTGGAATTGTATATCAACTCAGTTTGGGCTACTATTGTATCAGGTTCTTTCATATATTGTACTTGTTGTATTCCATCTTCTGATTTCCTCATATATACATATACATATCAAACTGGTTTTCCCCCGGGGGGGTTTTATCTAGGGTCATGTTGACCAAAAATACCTATGTACACAAATTCATTGATTAGTCTCTTAGATCTCTTTATTTTCATTTGTAAAAATCTATAGGTGTTTTATATTTATTTTGGTATATGTTGAAAGGAGTGAGACAATGTTTTCCTTGGCAGTGTGAGCATTAGTTGGGGATTGTAGTTTGGCAGACATGTCAGTATCTCAGATGCGAGTTGAGGACATGCTAGTAGGGGCTAGCAATTGGTCGCCTTGGAAGGCGAGGATGATCTTCGTCTTAGAGGACCTCGATCTATGGGATATAGTAGAGGCAGTTGTTCCCCTCATTCCTGTCAATTCTCCCTTCTTGGTGGTAGAGTTCAGGAAAAGGAACAACAAGGCGAAGATAACTATTTGTGACGCAGTTCGTGACCATATGATACCCCATTTGACGGGGAAGGCTTGTGCATACAAGATGTGGGAATATCTATGCAAGTTGTACAAGATATCCAATGAGAATCGAAAGATGGTTATTCATGACTGACTTAGGCGCATTCGCATGCTCAAGGATGAGTCGATAACTTCATTTCTTGGTTGTTACACTTAGATCAGAGACGAGCTTGGAGCTGTCGGAGAGGTTGTTGATCCTAACTCTTTGGTGAGGAAAGCTATGAATAGCTTCACCAAACAATGGGGTCCATTTGTACGTGGCATAGTTTCCAGGGAGGTCAGGCCTACATGGGAGAGGATGTGGGATGACTTCGTCCAGGAGGAGATTAGGCTTGCAGTCGAGGCTTATGGACAGTGGTAGCAGCAACAACAATAGATTGGTCAAGGTGAGGAGGATCTTTCTCTTTAGACAAATGGAAATAAGAAGGCCATCCATGGGGTTCGGTAGGGTCCCAAGTTTGGGGCCCCACCACAAGGCAGTGGAGGAGGAGAGAGAAACAATGGTTAGGATAGTGGTCAGAAGAGAGATATGAGCAAAGTGAAGTGCTTTGCTTGTAATAATTTTGGGCACTATGCTAGACAGTGCCCGAACAGGAAGAAGAAGAAGGGTGGTACCAAAACTACAACAAAGGAGATAGACTTTCAAACACAGTTTCAGAGAGAGTGTGCTTTCCTCATATGTTTCACTTCAGTTGAGACGACACCTAGTATCTAGTATATTGATAGTGGGGCTTCAAGCCATATGACTGAACTTCGAGAGAACTTTTCTGATCTCAGAGACACCGAGGTCAGGATTGAGATTTCTCTTGGAGATGACAGAGTGGTCAGAGTTGTAGGGGTTGGAATAGTTGTCTTTCAAATAGATGGCATGCCACCCATATCATTCATGGAAATTATTTATGTCCCTGGGATGAAGAAGAATTTGATTTCAGTTTCCACCCTCCAGGATAGAGGTCTTGAGGTGAAATTCAGAGGCAACAAGGAACTGATTCATCCTCAGGGGTCTTCTCTAGCCTCAAGATAGGTGATTTGAGTGATAGATGGGAAACTGTTCAGATTGTTTTTTCAACCACTTCATGCATTGGCAACGAGTAGCGACAGTAGCAGACATTTATGTGAGTTATGGAATTGTAGGATGGCCCACCTACATCATGGGGCTCTTGGAAGACTGAGAGAGGTTGTGATCGGAGTGCCACAGATCAGCATAGAGCATCAGGATGTTTGCAGACAGTGTGCGCTTGGCAAGTTTTCCAAGGCATCATTCCCCCACAATGACACCAAGTCAGCTGGGATACTGTATTTAGTACACACGGACGTGTGTGGGCCCATGACTCGGAGGTACTTGAGTGGTTGTGAGTACTATCTCACATTTATTGATGACTACTCAGGGAAGACTTGGATCTATTTCCTGAAGGCCAAGAGTGTTAGACAACT
>SNQJ01S0076656.1:40915-67212 GCA_010110895.2 Picea sitchensis
TTACATTATGACCAATCCGCAAAAGGGGATTTGGTCCTTTTACAATAGCTGACATGATCAATCCACAATGGGGATTGATCCAATGAATAATATATCAAATAATAATAAGAATACACTTTGCAGTTACATTATTTCAACACCTATTCCTCTGAAGAGACCCCCAACGTTGCTACATCCTTGGATAACTGGGGTACCAAAGACTTAAGGAACCATTCCAGTAGGAATGCTAGTGGAACTGGTACTTTTATCAAACTCTTTTGGCGCCACCATTCTCGAATGTGATCAGAGATATGGTCAGGATTTGTTTTCTCAAAGTTGGTGAGCATTTTTTAGCCAGCATTGTATCTCACAGGTAATTGAAAATGGTTTAAGAAAACCATTTCCAATTCTCCAAAAGTAGAGTATCTTGAGTGGTCGATCTCGATGTACCATTTCGTGAAACTCCCGATAAGAGTGCATTGAAACAGACACAACTGGACGGGGTCGTCCCTCAAAGTGTTGGACGAGCACCATAGGTGAAATGTGGTCACATGATCACCTGGATCTTCGTTAGGCTTGCCTTCAAACTTTGGAATGTCCGATGGAAACATGGTCAACATAGTAGGCCAACGTGGATCATGATAGATTGGTTCATTCAATAATATTGACAAGTTTGGAAAATGAAAAGTTGCTAGAAATGGTAGCTTAGGTTGTTCAGTATGTATAGGAGGATGGGAGCCTGGGATTTGGTTGGCACCAGGTTTCCAGGAAAATTTAGGTTGTTGGCTTGGGTTCTGGTAAAAACCATGGCCTAGGATAGCATTCAAATACTGCATTGGTTGAGACGTCATTGGCTGACTCCTGTAATAGGACATTGAGGGATGAGAAGGGATTGCTCTCGACATTGTGTTCCAAAGGTTCTGGAAAGGGTTTCCCCCTTCCAATCCGATGGGAATAGGTACTGAGCCTTTCCCGGGGTTCCATTGACCATGGAAGGGGTTTCCCCCGGTCGACATCCCTTATGAGGGAACTGATTCCTATCACATATTCCAAGGTCCTTAAGAAGTGTGTGCCCCCTGTGCAGGAATAGTATCCTGTGCAGGATTTTGTGATCCAAAACCAGGGTTTCCCCCGACCGAGATGATAGCTAACGAGAATGCGTTGTTACCAAACGCGTCAAACACAAAGAACAACAAAGAACCCACCGGTGTGGTACTATAAGAAGGTCCTTGACTACCTGCTCCGAACAAGCTGTGATTCATGTTCGGCCATGTGGGCTGCTAAGAAGCACCGCCAAGTGAGGGGGACGATGGAGGTATATGACCCCCCCTTAAGGGAAAGTTTTATAGGGGGTTGAGGTTCCCCCCATGGACCCTTGCAGAGGATCGTTAGAGCTCCCTACCCCCAGACCCAAAGTCTATAGGGTGGAGTAGGTGAGGACCGAGTTCATGTCAAAGTTGGGCATCTCGTATGAAAATGAAGGGCCTGTCGCACTCTGTGTAAACGGTTCAATGATCGTTGCCATGGATGGAATTAGAACACTGCCTGAGGTAGAGGCGGTCGAGACCATGGTGGCCCAGAACTACGAAGGTGAGTTAGGAGGTTAAACACCCCTAGTTGTGGCAGTCATAGAGGGAGTATGAGGACTCCCTGACGAAGTAGCAGCATTTGCTTCCATCGTTGCTTGCAATATTATCTTATGCTCTTGATGTGTTACCCTTGGAGGTGCAAGATGTATCATAAGTGGCGCCGACAAGTCAGTGATGAGAGAGTTATACGGACCGAGAGCTTCCGCTCCAAGGTCAAAAATAGTTAGTTCCTATGGAAACAAATGTTATCCTCTCGAAGATGGCTCAGGTACAGTTTCATGTGCCTCGGTCGCCTCAAAATACCCTTGTTGCGGTGGCGGTGGTGTCTATAAGTTAACTGATGGCAGGCCCAAAAGCCTTTGTGACCGTCAAATCTCTTGATATTCCACTGTGTGAGAATATCAATGACACACTAATGATTTTCTAACGTTGAAGAAAAAACACACATTAGAAAAAGTTCCTATGAGATGCAGCAAGAAAACCACTATTACAAGTTGGAAGAACAGTTACAATAACCAACACTAGAGCAACTTACCAGTGCAAGTGAAACTTGAACACGGAAGCACCCTTCGTGTATACTCTGCAAAGCGTGGCCTGATGTCTACCTAGGTACCATGGTATACCCACGCATTCACCTGTGTAAGTCCCTAAAATCAAGGCAAATAGGTTGCGAGATCGTGAACAACTACCAGGCGGGTACAATTGATAGTCGAGTGGACCGCAATGAGAAGAGTATCAAGCTCGAAACTTATCGAGGGTATCGAAAGAAAGTGTTCTAGAAGACGACTGAGTACCTCGAACGGATTCGAGACCCATGAAGCTCCATGGAAAATGTGATCAACGTAATCCCAAGATAGGTCCTCTATATGCATTCCTCCGCTACGATTGGTCCGTCTTTGGAGGGGTTATCTACACTACCTTTCCGCACGCGACCTCGTGTTTAAACCCTGTGTTAGAGGGGGGTCCCAGAAAATTTCCACGTTACTGGACTTTTTTCACTCCCTAGCACAAACTCCTATGTTTTTTTTATAGCCTTGAAGAGTTTCGTCTCTAACCTAAATCAAGGCTCTAGCCTAATCTAGTTGATGGACCCTACAAACATGAAAGTTTGATTAATTTTAATTAAGCGTTAATTTTAAGTGGTTTATCTTAAGTCAAAGGAATGGAAATGAAACTGATGGTGTTTTTAAAGAGACAAAAGAGAAGAACAAAAGCTGGAAACAAAATTACTTCTTCAAAAAAAACAAAGATTTGCAAATTGAAAACTCTTTAACCAACTTTTCTAACTAAATTTTCTTTCTAAGATATTTTAAAAGAAAAACTCAAAATTGAATTTCGCTCGAATATGAGATACTTAAAGTCATAAGTATTCTATAAAGAACTTAAGAAAGAACTCTTCTTCCTGACAAGTAAAGACAACTAACCTAACTACTTAACCAAAGAATAAACTGAAATCTTTTTTTTTTGTATGCTTTAAAAATAAGAAACTTGAAAATGAATTCTTTTCTTTTCTTCTAAAGCAAGTAAAAGGCAAAAATAAATATAAGACAAGACCTAAGAAATTGACTTCAGGTCTACTGTGGATCACAGGGATTCACTGAAAGAACCACAAAGGCTAAAACATAAAAGACTCACAGACTCATAAAAAAACTCATTCAACGAAAACACAAGCAATAATTAAAAGGTAAAGAAATTGACGTCAAACCTAGGCTCAAAGACTGTAACTACAGAGACCAATACTAAATCAAGAAACCCCTGAGAAGTCAGATTTCAATCAGGGAAGATGATGACTACCTCTTCTTGAGAAAAAGGCTTCCTGACACATGCACGGTACTAACACTTAAGAAACATGTGTATGTACGCAGGCTATCCAAAGGTAGGGCGCATATGTACGTGGGCACACCCACTGCAGGTCGTGTACACCTCTGTAAATTCTCAAAAAAGAAAACCAACAATCAAAGATGACAAGGCAGGGAGTACTGGTATGGAAGACCAGAATCCCTTAAAGAATCAGTAACTTACAAAGAACTCAAAGAGGTAATTAAACCAATTAAGACACCCAAAAAGATCCCCTAAAAACCCTAGAGGCTCCCCAATACGGTCTCCAATTTTTTCTAGTGTCAAATGTTTTGATGGTAGTGTCAAATGTTTGGCTACAAGTGTGAGACATTTTTTCTATAGTGGTAAAATCCCCCTACGGACTACACTAGGATTCTAAAGTGCAGGGAGAGCTAACCGTCTAAATTCTCCTACTTTTAACAACTATCCCGACAACACCCCACATTAATTCATAAAGTACAAAGTATAGGGATCCGGTAGTCTTACCTCAAACTTCACGTCCGGTGTCGGCCCCTTTGCGTTTAGTAGCTTCTCAACTGCAAACTCCTCCCAAGGCTGACCTGCATTCACCAAAAGACAAACAAGAAACTACGAACATGCATTCTATATATGAATTAGTGGGTTAGATGTCATAACAAAATGTAAATCAAACATGAAGATTGAACACATCATATGGCGGGATGGAAAAAGTACTTCTTTATATTAATCTCATAGAGTTACTTACAAAATGAGATCGGTGACAACTCCTCGAACCCAGTCTTGGGATCCTCTTCACCAAGCTCCAATTGCTTCCACGTATCCTTCTTCTCTCATACTTCTCTCTAGAGAATGGGAATGGACTTATGGATGAGGAAAAAGGCAAGAATAGGGAATTCTAGCTCAAAACTCACAATGTGGCTGCAAATTCTTGGGGCAAGGGGGGAAATCAAAATGGGAAGAGTTTCAATATTTCTCCTTGGAATGAGACCCCAACATCTCTTTTTATATGAAAAAAATATGGTTATTTGGTTGGGTGGTGGTCTATAGGCAGTCAATTGGTTGGGAAACTACCCAATAGCCCATAATCTCAACGAATCCCTTGCAACTTTTGTGGGTATACGTGGGTTGTCATGGCGCAGCTAGCATACGTACACGGGTAGTAGTGGTGAAACTAGCGTACATACATGGGCATTAATGGTGCAGTGTGTGTACATCTTCAAAAATTGTGTTTTTAAGAAGAGTTGTTCTGTATTGGTTTGGAAAAAACAGTAAGTAAGATGGCCTGATGCCAGGTCTGCATGTGTGGTGCAATTTAGGGTTATAACAATTTTGGAGGTAGGCAGAGAAGAAGTGGGTAGGTAGGTGGGACCAAATAAAAAAAGGATTATAAGTGATAGATATGATTGAAATCATGTTTAAGATAGGGATCCAGTGGGATAGGTCCAAAATAAGGGTGTCGGGAGGGTTGGGTGGGACCACAGAAAGAAAGACTTATAAGTGATAGGTACCACTATGATCAGAGAAAAGAGAGGAATCCAATAGGATATGTCTCAAATAAGGGTGACTGCGAAACTAATATACTCTTTTTTTCTACTCATGTGGATTTATACTCCGGCCTGAAGAATACTGTAATGACAGAATGCTCAAATTGTTAACAAGGAAAATTTTGTAGGAATTTCACAACCTTGATGCAGGAGGTAGGGTTGCACTGCAAAATTTCCCCTTTGTTTTTGTTCTATTTTGTTTTGAAAACAAGGGTTATGGTTTTTAGGATTCCTATGGAAAAGGTTTTTCCCTATTATTTATCTCTCTAATATACATGTAGGGTTGAATAGTAGTACTCGGCCCAATATCTCAAGGCACCAACTAAGGAGGCTCGGCCATACCCTTATCCATACTACCCAATTACCTAGGTATTAGAAAGTAGTCTTTCCGAGTGCTGTTTCCAGTGCCACTATAGAAGTTAGGTGGTCAATAGGCTAATCTATGGCTAGTTTTAGAAGACCTATGGGACTCCCTATACACCCAAAGGTACGTGGGAGTGATGGTCATGTATAGGTGTTTTTTGATGTGATACTACTCGAGGGGGTACCAATAGGGGTTACATAGGTTTCCAACTAGGTGAAATAGTGGTTTCGAGTAACTTATGAAACCCTTTGTATTTCCTGCATGAAGTCCTCCCCAACCGTAATTTTACCCATTGAATGATGGATCTTTGTGCTTTAAATACGTTGATAGTACACATCTCTACCCTGAAAAAAAATTGTCTAAAATTTATGCATAAGAAAGTGCTCTGATTCCACTTGTACGGCACTAGATGTATTATGTAAAGTAGAAAATAATAATTATGAAGAATATCAACATAAAAAACACAATATAGAGAAAAATAACACCATAAATGATACCTTTATTGATATAAATCCAAGTTCACTTGCCTCTTCAAGGGGGTGACCACCAACAAAGCATAGATCAATTACAAAATAATTCTCAAGACAAAACTTTCCCATGCTTTCTACTCCTATTTATACTATTTCTATATTCTAGAGAACATTCTAGAGGAAGATCTTGCTAGAAGCGAAAAGTTCTATTAAGTCTTCTTACATTATACGTGTTCACACTATTACATAGGATTTATTTACTATTGTTGGCCTTTATTATATAGAAAACATATTATTCTACCCACACGATGGGTTAGGGAGGTTAGGTCCCTAAAATTTATACTAAAACCCAATCTCGAAACACACTCAATGCATCCATACTACTTGTTTGCTTCCATGAGTGTCTACCATGTATTCATCTTCTATTGTTGACAAGGCTACAACTGCTTATAACTTACTCATCCATTTTATTACTCCATCGAACATATTGAACACATATCCATTGTTCGACCTTCATCGATCCAAATCTCCAACCCAGTTGACATCAACAAAGCCATGTGCATTTACTACCCTGTCATTTTTAGGTTTCCCTTGGTAGTATATAACATAATATTTTGTTCCACACAAATACCTAAACACTCTCTTGACAATAGTCTAGTGCTCTTTTCTAGGTGTCGACATGTATCTTCTCAATACTCCCATTACATGAGCAATGTCTAGTCGATTGCATACCATCACATACATCAGACCACCCACAACACTAGCATAGGGAACACATGCCATGTCCTCTATTTCTTCATGTGTATTTAGACATTGTTCAATAGTTAATTTTTCTCCCACAAGAATTGGTACCTTGACCGGTTTGCAATCCTACATGTTGAAATGTTTCAAGACTATTTCAATATACTTATTTTGATTTAACCATAGCTTCCTAACTACCTCTTGATCTCCATTCCCAAAATGAATTTCATTGCACCAAGATATTTCATATTGAACTTGGAGGGTAGCTTCTTCTTTACTTCCTTTATAGCATCAATGTTGTTTCTGACCAACAACATGTTGTCGACATACAATGCTACTTATATGAAACAACTTCCCTCTTCCTTAGAATATACACAATGATCATCCTTGCTTTTCACAAATCCAAAACTGAGTATGTATGTGTCAAACTTCTAGTACCACATCCTTAGTGATCACTTTATACCATAAAGGGATATTTTCAACTTTCACACTAGATCTTCCTTTCCCTTTATTGCAAATCATTCAAGTTGTTTCATGTAGATTTATTCTTTCAAGTCCCCATGTAGGAATGTTGTCTTCACATCCATTTTATCTATCTCAAGATAAAATGTTGCAGCCAGAGAAATTATCACTCTAATGGAAATTAATTTTGCAACAAGGGAAAAAGTATCATCAAAGTCAACTCCCACGACTTGGGAATATCCTTTCACTACCAATCGAGCTTTGAATTTCTTGAAGTTTCCTACTGCATTCAAATTTTTATTGAACACCCACTTTCTACTGACATGTTACCTTCCATTAGGTATCCATACCAAATCACACATCTCATTCTTGTGCCAGGATTCCATTTCTTAAACCATGGTTTCCTTCAATAGTTTAGCTTCTATTAAGTCGACTTCCTCCTTAAATGAATTGTGCTTCTCATCAATGGTATATAATACAAATGCATAATGAAAATCAAGTAGAGTATACATTTTAGTTGGTTTCCTTATTATTTCAAACCTCCTTACAACCAAAGTCAGTTGTTCCACCTCTTCATCTTATTCAGTTAACTCATATAAATCATGTTCTTCATTCCTCAACTCAAACACTAGATTCTTTGGTTATTTCACCTTTTGAACCTCTTCAGACTTGAAATTTCCTCTGACTTCCTTGAAGACCACATCTCATATATAAAAAAAATTTCTCAACAATAGATCCCATAGCTTATATCCTTTCATTCTAGCCTTGTAGCCAATGAAAATGCACTTAACTTCCTTATTGTTCAACTTATTCCTCTTCTCCTTAGGAGCATTCTCAAATTCATCATAACCAAAGACTCTAATATTTGAAAGATAAGGCTTCTTACCAATCCATACCTCATGTGGGATAGAGTAGACTAGCATTGACGAAGGAGACCTATTTACCAAATATTTTGTAGTGTTGACTACCTCTACCTATAATTCTTGTGCGAGCCCAACCCCACTAAGCACAATCCTTGGTTTATCCATCAACGTCTCGTTCATTCTTTCAGAAACTCCATTTTTTGTGGGGTAAATGGTGTGGTATTTTGGCATGCTATGCCACACTACTTGAAAAACTACTCAAAATCCTTTCCACAGAATTCACGTCCATTGTCAGTTATTAGCACCTTGATCTTCGTATCTATCTGGTTTTCCACGGGAGATTTAAACTCTTTGAATTTATTGAAAATCTCTTATTTCTTCCTCAAGAAATATAGCCATGTCTTCTTGGAAAAATCATCTATGAAGGAAACATAATGGATAGATCCTCCTAGTGTAGGGATCGACACGAACCCAAACACGTCACTATATATCAATTCCATAAGCTCCCTTTTCCCTTGTTTCTCTAGATCAAAATCTCACCCGATTTTGTTTTCCATGTATGAAATGTTCAAAAAAATCAACTTCCAAATTACAATATGGAAAACCTTCGACCATGCCTTTTTTGTGCATAATTTGAAGTCATTTTTCGCCAATATGTCCCATTATCTAGTGCCATAACATGGTCGGGTCAAATTTATGAATAACAATCGAGTCAATTTCTATTGACTCAACCTGATTTGAGTTGATCAGGTCAAAGTCAAGCCAAATTCAAGAACAATAATGATGTTGTATCCAGTCAAGTTGGCATTCCCTAATATATTATATAGGGTTCCAATCTGAACTCATTTCAATAATATCATCGCTCCCCTGACTAGTTTTCACATATCCTTATGAAATAAAGTGTACACGCCTACATCACTCATTTTGTTGAAAAATGTCAAATTTCTTGCCAAACCTGGACTATGTAGCACACATGGAAGGGTATTTCTCCTCCTATATTGCAGCATCAGATAGACTATTCCTCATCCAAAAATGGGTTGTTGATTCATCCCCCAAGAATATACCTCCCCCTTCATCTCTCTCATAATCACAAAACCATTCTCTACGGGATGCAATGTGAAAGGAAACATCTGAGTTGATCAACCAAACATTGTGATCCAACTTTGTATTGGTTGACACCAGATACATGTCACCTTCTTTATTTGGAGTAGTCTTTCTCTCAATGGACTACTTCTCATTGAATCCAATACTGATCTCAATCACCTTTGACTTATAGTATATTTTGTAGTTCCCAACTTTACCGCATTTCCAACATATTCTCATTAACTAAACCAAATATTTAGATCTAATCTTCAACTTAGACTTTCTACAGAAGATTTTTCCTTTATCTATGTTGACCGGTCAACCTCTTACCATTAAGGCATGTTTGGTCGAAACTTCCATGTTCTTCCGTACCATTTCTTTTGACAATAGAGATGCAACCATGTCTTCTAGCATTAATGTGCTTGGATTACTCCCTATAGCCATGACTAATATATCCCACGAGTCTGGAAAATAACATAGTAGATTAATACATTTCTCCTCATTATTGATTTTAATATCCACAAACAATAATTGACTTATTACAATATTGAATGCATATAGGTTCTTTGTTACCTAGCTCCCATCACTCATCGTTAGAAGATACAATTTCTTGCAAAGAAACAACTTATTTAGCAAGGATTTCGACTGGTACAAGCTTCCCAACTTGTCCCATAGTTTCTTTGTTGAGTCTTCACATGAGACATTCAACAATATCGAATCTACAAGACAAAGTTAATTCATACTCCTTTCCCTTTTCTTGAGTTTCTCATATTCTTCCCTCGACATACCCATCGAAATGGTTTCTGGGCTCACGGTTTTCCACTGTTCTTGATCTACACAAAGATATTCCATATTAATATTCCAAAGATCAAAATTTTGTCCATTGAAATTTTCAATCTCTATTCTCGAACTACTTGCCATTATTTCAAGAACAACCTTAAAGATTGTTGACTTACTACTCCCACTAGAACTAGTTTTAGCTCATATCCAAGATCTTCTTAACCTTGCTTTGATTCAACTATACAAAGAAAAAAATATGTTCTATATAAAATGTTTGGTAAAATAACCCTTACACTAAACCACCAGGAAAGAGAAGACATATATAAGTAAGAAATAAATGACAATCACACACGATACATAGAGATTTTACCCTGGAAACCCAAAACTAGGAAAACCAACATTCCTTGAGTGTCTTCCTCTCTTGTAGTCCTATCAGTTTATTGAATAAAGAGTTAAATCACTAACCTTAGTATACACCTAAGACAAAAATTCCATCATACTCTCTTTCTTTACAAAAAAAAACCATGTAGCTAATTCGACTTACATCTACATGACCGACAAAACTAACATGAAGATCAATATAATACATTGACAACACACCTTATTTATAGGATTTACAACATGAAAAACCCTAAATTATGGCATCAAAAAATGGTTATAGATCCATGCAGGTGATTAGATTCAATCTCGTGAATCTCAAGATTTGGTTACAATCGACTACCTAGTCAACCTCTAGTTGGTCTCCAGACAACTGACACTCGTCCTCCTATTGGTTAACCTTTGACTTCCTTGGTCGATAACTTTGACCTACAACTTTATGCTCAATCACTTCAACCTCAACTTGACCATCGACTCGACTGAAATCATCATATGACTTATCACACACCTCGACTAGTTAGTCGAATAATTGTTCTTTCACTAAAAAGAATCTAACAACCCAACACACAATACACTATGAATCCATGAAGTGAAATGAAAGGTCATTTCCATGAAAATGTACACAGTGGATCTATTCCATCAAAGAGATCATAGCCATGATAAAAGATAATGTAGATCTATGTCACGGTATACATCAAGAAGACATTGAGCACCAAGGAGAGTGCCCATGTAGTTTTCAAAGTACTAATATAATAGTGATATACTCTATCACAAATTGGGAGAGGTAGCATAAAGGAGTGATTCCCCACTAGGCCCAAGGTCTTCAATCCAACCCCATGAAATCACATTCAACTATTTTTTGTGTTCATTAAATCATGGTTTAATGAGCACAAAAAATAGTTGAATGTGATTTCATTAGGTGTCTTTTTCATGGTTTAACAAGCAAAAGAAGGAGTTAAAAGTGAGCTCATCATGTGTCATTTTCATGGTTTAAGGAGTATGAAAAAGAATTAAAATTTAGATCGTCTGGAAAGAATGAGTGTCTTAATAAAATGATTTTATGTTCCAAGCGTGTGGAACTAAAATATGCAAAATTAATGTAGAATATTACTGGAAACTGATGTTCACTCATGGAAGCGGTTCTCTCCATAGGTAAAGGGTCACAAAATTGAGACAAGTGAATGCAAAAGGAAAGAGGTCAAGTGTGACTACAATATTAGTAATTGGGGTTAAAGAAAAAAATAGTGTAGTAGTAGGAACGAAGACATAAGCATCAATATGCATGTCTGGCCATAAAGCAACATAAAAATGACGGGAATCCCCTCAGGATATTGCCAAAACAAATATGAAGAGAGAAGAATGAGTCTCAACTTTGAGTCATGGTGGGTCTAAACGAGAGCTCTCAGGGCTACAAAAAATATCATCTTGGGCACCATATGGAAATCAAGGTGCTAACTAGGGTAGCCATGAAGAGTAGGCACTATCACACAATTTACGATGTGCAACAAGGAGAGGCTAATGTCGCAACCTAGGGATAGAATCTAAGGATTTGTGATGACAAATTGATAATTAATAATGAAAGAAGGTATTGTAGGGAAAAAACAATCCCTATATTCCAGTTAAAACATGTACCTCAAGTTCAGTTGATGTCACCAAAAATTACTAAATAAAATTTCCCCAAAGTTTTGTATATATGATAAAAAACGCTAGTCGAGAAGTTAATAAGTCCAATACAAAAATCTCTGATAACAACTCATTACCAAAATTTTAGAAACGAAAACTTAAAAAATATAATATGGTGCAAATAATTACACACCTGAGATATTATGCAAAGTATATCCCATTGCTAGGATCAATCCAAGGATCCTTATTGTCATCGATAAACTCATGCTATGTTGTTAGTATCATGCGACACAACATGTCAGGGTCATGCCACATAAGATCGAATTTCCACATTCCTGAACTATCAAGAACTACATGAAGACAATCATGATGAGTAGTATCTCAATATATCATATCTCCTTGATGATTCTCATCAAGACATAAACAAGGTACACAACATTCATATTTGGTATGATTGGGTGCAAAGAACTTGGTGGAAAATTCCAGAAAAGATATTGGAGGCATGAAAAGGTTAAGATGTGGAATTTCAATAGATGCCCCAAAAAATGCCCTCAGTCATGATTCAAGACTCATCATGTTGACCCTCATCAATTCAAAATCAACAAGAATATATGATCAATGTGTCACATCTTCCTTTGTCTTATCAAATGAATCCATGACTTCCTAGATGGCCTCATCTAAAGGAAACTTGAAATCAAGGAAATCATGTGAACTTGGAGAGTCAATAGCTCATGTGGATGAAGTAGGTTGATCATATTCCATATTAGAATGGAGGTTCTGACCGATGTGAGCTAGTGTCAATGGGATCATCAATGAGGAATCTCATTTTTTGTGAGCAGCATGTGAGCTTCATAAGACTCTAATTCCATAGGAATTAGTACCACCTAGAGATATGAATATCCAAGGATTCCTTTATTATTGGAAGAGATAGTGTTAATAGGAGCCACATTTTATGAATGAGGTTGTGGGGGAAGGGGAAATGTACCCATAAAGGAAGAGTTTTTAAACATCCCCATGCCTAAACTCTAATAGGCACTCCTAGAATCCCCGACAAAGGTTATATTGGAGCCCACATTGGTCCTAATGTTGGGCATGCAGTATGCAAGTTGAGAAATGGTCACAATTCATCCCTAATGAGGAAAACAAATAACACTAAATACTAATGAGACTACATATGTCATCTCATAAAACCAAGTACGCCCAAGTAGAAGGTTGTATTCTAGAGGGGAATTGACCACCTCAATATCCACCAAAATAGTCTTACCACCTAAATCTATGGAAAATGCGGTAAGGATCTGATGAGTCGAAAACATTATTCCATAAAACACCTTGAGCATGGTGTTAGATACATCAAGGTTTGGAGAGCTGATAACTTTCCAACATGACATGGGCATGATACAAGTGGAGGATCCTTTGTCAACAATTGTTCGAAAGATAGTTTCCCCACATATTATTACTTGAATCTAAAAATCAATTTGGTGGGAGAGCCTATGTTGACTTTGGACCAAACCAAACATAATCAAATTGGAATATGAGGGGTCAGCCCCACCTATGGATGATAAAAATTCATTATGCTATGTCATACATAATTGTAGAACTTTGAGAGTAGATATGGCACATGGTGCCTAGGTCAAGTCCTCCATAAGTTTATAGTTTTGGGCGGTCCATCCATTACTATTATGTGTTGTTATTCAAAGAACACCATTTGGTGGGAGAATCATTGTCTCAAGTGGTGGATTTTCAATCTGGAGAGGGCCATCAGTCTAGGTAGAGGTGAATTAATCCTGATTCGAAGGAACAACCTCAACATTCTCATAATTACGAGCTTGATTTTGTAAAGGAATTATCTGGTTACACATGAACACTTGATTGTTTGAGGAAGACCCCCCAAGTTGAGAGGTAACTATGATTCCCCCTTGAAGAGGGGTAGTATTTGAGGAAACCATTTTTTGTTGTTGTTGAGGAAATGGATTGGTTAATACAATGGGATGCTACAAATCTTTATGTTGGGTAAAATACTTGTGAATTTCATCAATTTTCAGACATTCATGAGTAAGATGATCCTCCCCACAAATATTACAAGGATACTTCTTCTTTTCTCCTTCGTGCCTCCACCAGTATTTTTTTGGGTTTGTTGAGTCCCATATTATTTATTAGAATGTTTCTTCTTTTTCTTCTTATTCCCTCTAGGTTGTTGAGGATTCTTCAATTGTGTGGACTACACTAAATTCGCCTCAGTGGTTTTAATGGGGACCATAGAAATTTGAGTGGTGGGAAAAATGGCTGGTGGGTTTGATGTGATATTCAATTGACCCAACTATCTATTCAATTGGCCCACAAATAAAATGAAAAAAAAAAACACCACACCATCAACATGGGGTCCCAGGTTTGGCTTATGAGGATTTATCAATGGCCTCAAAACATGCAAAATGATATTGTATAAAGTGAAATAATAATTATATTCAATCTAAATGTTGGACATGTAATATAGCCTACTCCTTCGTCACCACCCCTGACATAGAAACATCCTTGGATATGGGAGGTAACAAATACTTAGTGAACCAATATGCAAGGACTTGGTCAAGAATCGTGGCCCTGATAAGCATATGCTAGTTCATCCATTCATGAATATGATAAAAAATGTGGGTGGAGGTATTATAACACAAATACATCAAGAGATATTCCTGGTCTCGTACCTAATTGGAAACTAAAAATGTGATAAAAACTCCATGTCCAAGGTATTCAAGTTGTTTTAGGAATCACCCTCAAGCTCAATGTATCATTTCACAACACTTCTAGTCAAGGTTGTTTTGAAAAGACATAGTCTAATTATATCACCCGTCAATGGGTTGGATGAGCACCATACATGATAATTCATGATGTATGTTGAAGGTTCTTCTCCATTTTTCCATCAAAATTCCATATGTTAGATGGAAATTTAACATGAATGGTTGGTCATAATGTGTTATGGTCGGTGATTTTTCATATGTGACAAGTATGGCAAGTCTAATTTTTCCAAGAAAGGAAAATATGTATTGGAAAATCGATTCTAGTAAAAATGTAAGAGTCTTGTGAACTAGACAGACTTTGAGGTTGCCCCATATTATATTTTCCAGTGACATATTTATTCCCAAAATGATAATTTCCCCTAGGTTGATTATCCTGGGGGGGAAAATAACTCCCAAAAATATTGTTTCTTATAGGACCATACATGCCCCTAGGAGGATTACCTCTAAGGACATAGGGACTCCCGAAAGGATGACTACTCCTAGGACTATAACTACCCCCAGAGTGATTTCCCCTGGGTACATAGGTATACCTGAAAGGATTACAACTACTAGGATTATGCATGCTACCAAAAGGATGGATACCCAAATGGATTTTAAATCCCTTGGAAACATTGCTACCCCAGGTATGACTAGGAGCATCCCTGGACCCACTATCAACATTCCAACCAAAAGGGAATGCAACATTTGGCATTGTATGGCTGCCTATAGGAATACTAGAAGCAAATGGAAATCCACTTCCAGCGTTAGAACCAAGGATTTTCCCTCCACCAAACAAGAATCTATATGTGGGAATTGATATTAATGTGATATGCATGCTTACACTAGGTACACTCATGGAAGGAAATGAAGTCACCGATGGTAGTCCCCACATGGATAAAATATATGTGCTAGGCATGGATGGAGTAGAACCTATGTAAGTAATAGAAGGAAAGGAGGACATCACTAAGGTGTCTCCCATGATGCTTAGTGATGATATTGAGGGCTATTCCATACTAGATGAAATAATCATGCTTGACATCATGTGAGGATCACTAAAAAATGAAAAATACTCATGAAAGTGTCCCCTTACCGTAAGGAGTACAGGGTCAAAAGAACCAGTCAAAGGAGGGTTGAATTTTGGTGGAGGAATTTTGTCAAGCACCTCAATTTCTACACTCTCACTTTCCTCGGAACTTGAAAAAATTCTCTCTAAATCTACAGGATCTACATGGTTTGCAGCAGACAACAACCTTCACCTAAAAAGTGGTGGTTCTTCCTCCTCGGGAGAAATTCCACATTTTCTACATGAGAAATGAAGCATTTGGTCAACCATGGTGAGTAAATTTGTTATAGAAATGAACAAAAATCAACCCACGGTCAATTAGACATTGAAACAAAGAGCATGCCCCTAGAAAATCTAAGTTATTAACAAGGAAACTAGTGGATAAAGGGGCCTTCTAAAAACCAACCCTCAGAGGATGCCACGTTCCCAAATCCTTTCTAGTAAAGGTGTGAGAAAAAGTTATGGTAACATACTCGCAAAATTCACCTAAGGTGCAAGAACCTTCATGAATATGGGTACCCTCCAAAGAAGTTGAAATGATGAATATGCATCTGCCTCAAGTACTTCCCACCTGTAGTCACCTCTGTAGATGTCCTACGAATGGCCACTATGGATACCTTTTCAAAATCGATGACTGGGCGGAATAGTCATGGGTTGGGATCACATGTACGGGTATGGAAGCTAATCCCAAAGCTTCAAGAAGTTTTGTTTCCTAGAGAGGCTTGAAACTTCTAAGCCCCCTATACACGTAGTAGTCAAACGGAAACCAAAAAAAGTGGAGAGGGGATATCACCCCACTTTTTATAGTGTAACCTCATGCTTGACTCTTGTGTTAGACGAGATTTCCCTGAAAGTTCTCCTTGATACTAATGGATTTTAACACTCATTAGTGAATCCTATTTTAGATTTTACAACCTTGGAGAATTTACTCTCCAACACTACACCAAGGCCCTAAATCCATGGGGTCTTCACTTAGTGAACCTGTGACATAGAACCATCATTCATGGGATATTAAAGAATACCCCTAATTTCACTAGATATTGATAAACCTCCAAAAATCCTTTTGTTGAACCCCCTTCCATTACATCTTCCCAATAAAAGAAACCCTTATTTTTACTAGATACCTCTTTTTATACCCTCCATTACATATATATCCCTCAATACCTCACACCCTCCAACCTACAATATATTGACATTATTTTTCACAATTTAAAAATCCCCTTTATGAATGAACATGATAAGATATTGGTCAACAAGGTGAATCCCTCGTGTCTAAATCCTATTCTAATGTTGGTTTTCTAGAAAGAAAAGAGTCTAATGAATTTTAAACTAAGTTGTTTTCTTATTAAGATGTTTATTACTCAAGGGTAATGAAATAAAAATTTAGGGGTGTTTGATGACACTTTCCAATCCAAAAGAAAAAAAAAAAAAACATGTATGCAAAAGAATGCACTTTGTCTTTCCATGATCACTATCTAAAGGAAAGGAGAGATATTTTTCACTTTCAACTTTTTATAACCAAAAACAACAACCTCACACTCTATCCTTAACCATTCAATATGACCAAAGAAATTTGAATGTAAACCTCAAACACTAAAGACAACAATGCAATCTTCAAACAAGACACTCAAATTATCTACCCTATCACAATTATGAGATGCAAAAATATTCTTAATCTAATAAAGAAAATGAAATGCAAATCAAACTAGCAAAACAAAAAGTTCAGGGTTGTATGATCTTGGTAGGGATACCAACAAGCACCCTCCAATGTCTATACATGAAGAAAAACATAAAACTTGGACAAAATTCTAGCAATGCAAAGTTTCCAATCGCACACAAACTGAATGTAAAGGGATCTATAGCAAACTACCATATTTGAAAATACCTACTACAGGTTCTTCCCATGTTATTGTTCACTAGGAAGCACACTCAATAAAGTAAGAAAGAAATAAAATGCATTCACCTCAAATTCACTTGGAAACTAAAAAAAAAAGAGAGGCTTAGCCAGGGTCCAAATAAATTCCAATAGATCACTAACAATATCAGAGACCTAGCCCAGACATAAATCTTAGAGGAAAATAACTCAAAAATCCACAAAAACCACCTGCATGAGGAAGTCATGCTCTAAAAATAATGCAAGGCGCGACTAGTAGGGAGGCGGTTCTGACCTGCTAGTGCAACAAGTTGTGACCATTCACTCTAGTTTTCAAAGACCAGACATGAGCATGTAGGAAATTTGGGAAAAAAACCTAGATCTGATAGATCTAAGGGATATTTCCACCTAGTGATTGATGAGCAAGTTAAACAAGCTACAAACAAATTTTAGATACCAAATGAGAAACCCCCCTAGTTCTATTATGGAGAAACCCCCCCGCAGACGGGTGAGCACTCCCTCAGATTTACCCATGACCCAAGACAAATTGTATGATAGACAACAATAATGTTTTCATCTAGATCTACTAGATGTGATCCAAAATTATGCTATAATAAGGAAAAAGAATGATTCAAATTGAGTTCTTGGTGGGTGTCCCTACACATTCCTAGATGATGTAGCTCCAAAAATCTTATTCCAACTCCTACCACCTACTTCCTGCACACAAGATAAAAATAAATTAATATCAAACTCAAACCTTCAATCACTAGTAATGTCAAATGTATGCTAGATATAACCTAATCTACTCAAGGCAAGATCATATCTACCATTTATCAACATGCATTATTGAATACAATAGTAATGGAAGGGGAAAACCATGCATATCTATATTAATGTGGAGAAAATGGTACATCAATCAAGTCTTACCTTGAGTCCTAATTGAAGCCTCTCCTATTTCCTTGCCTCATCTCCTCTTTCTCCCTCACATAAGAAAGGATGACCTAATATGTAGACTGATTACAAGAGAGCTTGGCTGAAAACTTGTAGCATAAGTTTGATTATGTAATTCTTCCTCCCTCCCTCCCTTGGAATTCCTTCCTTTTATATATTGTTGTAGGAGGCTAGAGGATGCTTCTATATCTCTAGAACTTAGTGAAATGTGATTCTAATGCAAGTTCCCTAGCTCCTTAGGCGAGATCAAAAAGTCACCTAGCACTGATCTCCTCATAACTCATCAAATATAGAAGGTTATTGGGGAAGACACTTGCTTCCAGTGATGAAACTAATGACCAATCACACCTTACTAGGCATGCAAGGCGTGACCTCCCTCAAAATATAATAAATCCAAGGTAGAAGAGTGTGCCTAAACATGACAACATTAGTAGGCCCTCCATGTATCTCTAGGGTGGAAAATAAAGCTATAAAAATTCACTATTTAGTGACTTAGTTTCACTATTTGGTGACTTAGTTAGTTGAAGAGTGTTCCTTGGGTCCCCAAACATGTGTAGAGAATACTCATTGAGGAAATTACCAAGTCAAAATTTCTCCAAACTCGAGTGGTCTTGTTAAGACCTAAATCATGGAACATTACCCTTTAATTGGGGCATATTATATTAGTATTTTTATTTTATTTATTTCTTGTTGGGTCCATTAGTTGTAATTGTACCTCCTAGTCTCCTATATATACCAAGGACACCTTTTTCAGACTAGTTTCAAGACTAGTAAAAAACCCTAACTTGAATAGAATGTATCTCCAAAAATATAATGAACCAAGATCTCAAATTTGGACCCAAGTTAGATCTATATGTCTCCTCTACACCATATAAATTTCATATCCTAAAATATTCCAGAAAAAAAATTATAGGGAAAATTCCAAGAAGACTTATTTTGAGGAATCCAGTCCCAAGGATTGCCTAGCTCTAATTCCAAATGTTAGGAACCAAATATAAAAATAGCATAAAAAAATCAGAATAAGTACTCCACGCCTTGAAAAAGAGATAAATTCATATAATAAGCCTCTTCGAGGGGGAAACCTCCTTATACATTACATGAATTCACAAATACANATTCCAAATGTTAGGAACCAAATATAAAAATAGCATAAAAAAATCAGAATAAGTACTCCACGCCTTGAAAAAGAGATAAATTCATATAATAAGCCTCTTCGAGGGGGAAACCTCCTTATACATTACATGAATTCACAAATACAAGATGATTCCAAATAAAAAGGTCTCCTTGGTATATATAGGAGACTATGAGGTACAATTACAACTAATGTACTGATGCAACCCCCCTCCCCTCTTGGGGGTTATGAGACCTCCCAGTCTATGATCTTTCAATTTGTCAAGTTAGATCGACTCTTCGGGCTCCTTCTTGAACCCTAATTGACTTATCAGGCCCCCTTTCTCCTAAGGTGCAGGTTCTGTGGAACCCGTGGGACCTTTCTCTAGTGCTCTTGGCACTTTCAATTCGCGGGCGCTAGATCCTTCTACTAGGACCCTCCCTACATGTGAACTCGGGCTATGACCTCACATAAGAAAGTGATTGCGGAGCAGACAAAAGTGGTTTGAGACCACACCACTTTTCTCCCCGCAATTCACTATCAATCACCACGTGTCCCTTTGGCAATATCGTGGTTTCAATTGCGACCCGCTCTAAGAATTTTAAAGTCCAAGCAATTTATGGCCCTGAAATTAATCATGACCATTGATCTTCAATATCAAGTGATTCCCCTTGATAAACAACTACAATATGTCCTCTATATGCCTTGGCCAACTGTCAATCAACGACCCTTTTCCTTCTTCTGCACGCACTCCCAGATCTCACAATCTATTGACATGTGCCCTCCTCTCAAATTGATAACTACGATTGATTTCTCCCTTTGGTCTTTGAGAGTTTCAAATATCAACTCTTGCTTCCTCCGAAATGGTTATCTTTCGAAGTGGAAGATCTGCTGACACATGTTCCTAGCAAACAGACGACTCAGATGAAATCCGGCTCTCCTGCCTTCAGGATTTCTTGTTCAACACCCTCCTTCTTCTTCCAGAGTGACTTTCTATGAAATGGAATATCTTTTGCCACATGTCCTCCTCAAATAAATGGATCTATCCCACCTCGAGACTTCATCACTTTCAACCAAGACCTGATCAATGACTATAGGTCCCCTTCTCGATCAACGATCGAGATTCTACTTTGGGACTTCGGCACCTTCACTTTTTGCTTTCCTCTAGAGTATTATGTACCCAGATTCCTAGATATGGCACCACACCTCCACCTTAAATCAATGGTCCTAGTTCATCTTGGGACTTTGGCCTTTGAAAATCTCAACTCTCAAATTATCAATGCTCACTTTTTCCTAGAGAATTTCACCCAGAGTTCATGATCTATTGACATGTGCCTCCCACATATCGATGACTGTGATTCACTTCGATTATTCAAGGTTCGATAGTTTCAACTCTCCACCTTCTCTTTATCCCAGAGCACTTTCACCCGAAGTTGACGGATTTCCTCCACGCGTCCCTCTGGATCCGACGGTCCAGATCTTCTCCACCTATGTTGACTTCCTTTCGGGGCGCTAAGCCTCCGAGCTTCCTAATCTCGCACCACATGTTCTCCACAATGGACGGTTGCGATCTACTTCGGCCTTCAAGACTTCGGGAATTTTTCCCACTCTAGGACTGAAATCCTCTGAAGTGATTTTCCCCGAAGTATCAAATTTGTCGACACATGTCTCCTGGCGACCAACAACCTGGATCTATTTTGTCCTTCAACTATTCGGATATTTCACCTTCTCCTTGATCACAAAACCTCTAAAATTATCTTTCTCCATAGTTATGGATCTTATGCCACTCAAACTTGACGATAGACGGTCCCTATTCACTTTGCGACTTCGGGACTTCAGCAAGTCTGCTCTCCTGTGCACACAAAGGGTTAAGGCCCGTGCACTTTACCTTGATCAGATGACTGTCGATCCTCTAGACTCATATCCTATGACTGGGATCTATTTCTTCCTCAGCGCACTCCCTTGGGTGTATGGACGTAGATTGAACGGTCCAGATATCTTCATGAAGCTGACCTGATGGTTGTTGTTGCTCCTCCTTCTGAGCTTCTTCGTTCTCCCGAGATTGGGAAAATTTGTAAGTGTTCAAAGGTTTCGGCCTATGAACCTTCTACTGTGAGCCTGAACACTTGGGTCTCGAATTGTGCTTCTCCTCCTGAGCTTTGGGACTTGGAATAAGTCCATCTCCTATGCACTCCTTGTGCTATCTTTTCTTAGCTTCAAAATGACTTAGAACTCCAAGAGGGTCTCGACCCTTCCAATTCCTTTTAAAGGAAAACTTTGTGCCCTCCTGGAAACCTCTTGCTCAATGCACACCTTGCAGAGCTCTTTCTTACATAGTGTTCAATAAAATTTTCTCTATGTGCCTTCTCTACACAGTTCCTCCTCCAAGGTATTCAGTAGCCTTGAGGTTCCTCTTTGGTTTTGTGATTGCTCCGGTGTGCCCTCCTGGCACATTTTTTTTCTGACTCAACATAGTTCAGATGTGCACTCCTTGCGTTGGCTACATAACCTCCAATGTTCTGTTATGCACTCCTTGCACATCCTAAAGAACCCAGAACAATATAACAACCTCAATGAAGATAGATAAGTCTATCTTCCTACTGCAAATGAAACCTATCAAATACATCTACAACATACATTCATGAAACACATAAACAACCATGTGCAAGAAAAATTGTTGTCTTTTTCATAAATATGAAAATCTAATTACAATATGTGCAGGCTAGACTCCAGTAGAGTCTCATGTCTCTCAATATCTCTCAAAGAACTATTCTACCTCTTATTTCTGAGCTTTTGATCTTCTCAGACTCTTCTCTCAGAATCCTCCTCCTAACTCTCGTCTCTCAAAATCCCTTTCTTCCAAGAGGGCTCCTCGAGCTTATATTCTCTACCTCTTTAGTGCCATCAATGTCTCAGTTAAGAAACCTTATCCCTACGGCTTCTTACAATGAATGAAGATCCAAACCTGACTAAGATCTAGACCTGTTTGCAGTCAACCATTAAGGAGACCCTATCCACTACCTGTACAAAGGCATGGCTTGGCTTTACTCAGCCTTACAACATAAATCCATATAGGATCATATTTTAAATTTAAAAATTGAAGGGTTTGTGCCTCTCCCTTTCCCCAATGCACGCTTATGTGTTGGCTTGCTGATGCATATATTGATGTGGAAGGATGCTCCTACATCATTGACCCAAGCCGACATAAATACAATAACAGTACTAATGTAATATGCACCAATTAAGGGGTAGCGTGCCATGATTTAGGGCTTAACATTACCCCTTTAATTGTGACAACAAGTATAGTAAGGTACATAAGCGTGGTGAGAATAAATTATTCTACATAGATTGTGAAGAGAAAGAAGAACAAGAACAAGAACAAGAACCATATCAAGATGAATATGTAGAATAGATTTATTCTAAAGAGATGAGTCCCACCATATCATGTCATGCATTGGTTGAAATTATCACTCCTCAAACCCTCAAGATCAAAGGATATATCAAAAATAAAAAGGTAATAGTGCTAATTGATTCTGGTAGTACTCATAATTTTGTTTAGTGTAAATTATCCAAATATTTCAATTTATTTATATATCTAGCGCCAGAGTTTCAAGTAATGATTGCAAATGGAGGAACTATCAGTTTCTCAGGAAAATTCCATAAGATCAATTTTACTATGGGGTAATATGTAATGAATAGTCCAATTATTGCTATACCCATGGGTGGTGTTGATTTCGTACTAGGGGTCCAATGGTTACAATCATTGGGAACAATGGATTTTAATTTTCAAGAACTTTTCATGAAATGTTCATTGGAAGGAAAGGAATTTGAGTTAAGGGGTATCACATGGAAACCTAGTAAGGTGTTAAGCTCCAATGACATGACAAAATTATTGAAAAATGGGCATCATGGTGTAATTTTACATCTATGCTCACTAGATATTCAAACATCTAATCCATCTATTCCCCTAGATCTACAAGGGAACATTGATAAGCATTCCAAAGTATTTGAAAATATTCCTAGAGGTATTCCACCCACTCACGATCATAATCATGTTATTCACTTAATTACTGGGAGTGCTCCTCCTAACATCAGGCCTTACAGATACGCTTATCCCCAAAAGAGTGAAATAGAATGTATGGTTGAAGAAATGTTAGAGGTTGGAATTATTAGACCTAGCCAAAGTTCTTACTCTGCACCGGTGGTAATGGTACTCAAGAAACAGGGCTCATGGCGTATGTGTCCAGATTATAGAGATATCAACAAGATCACCATTAAATATAAGTTTCCCATTCCCATCATTGATGAATTGTTAGATGAAATACATGGATAAATCTACTTCACAAAGTTGGATCTTCATTCAGGGTATCATGAGATTAGAATGAAGGAAGAAGATATCCCAAAAACAACATTCATAAATCATGAAGGTCATTATGAATTTTTTGTCATGCCTTTTGGCCTTACGAATGCACCTTCCATATTCCAAGGGTTGATGGATTCCATTTTCAAGCCCTTCCTTCAAACATTTGTGTTAGTATTTTTTGACGATATACTAATCTATAGCAAGTCTTGGGAAGATCATGTTCGACATGTTGATAGGGTGCTACAACTAATAAAGGAGAAACATCTATATTCCAAACCATCCAAATGTTTCTTTGGGGTGAATGAGGTAGAGTATTTGGGTCATATTTTATCTCATGAAGGTGTCAAGGTAGACCCTAACAAGATTAAATCCATGATTGACTGGACAAATTCCAAAAAAATTGAAGAATCTTAGAGGATTTTTGGGTTTGACAGGTTACTACCACAAGTTTGTTTGGAACTATGGAAGAATAGAAGCACCTTTAACTGCATTAACTAAGAAGGATTCATTTTCATGGACTCTAGAGACAACTAAATATTTTGAACAACTTAAAGAGGTAATGTGCAAAGCTCTTGTCTTAACCACACTAGACTTCACAAAAACCTTTATTGTGGAATGTGATGCTTTGGAAAATGGCATTGGTGTTGTTCTAATGCAAGAAGGAAGGATCCTTGATTTTGAAATTCATCCACTCTAGGTAAAGGGCTTACACAAACCCATTTATGAGAAGGAAATGATGGAAATAATACATGCATTGAAGAAATGGCACCCTTACATAATAGGTAGGAACTTTAAGTTCAAAACAGATAATGACATTCTTAAATACTTCTTGGAACAAAGACTATCTTTAGAAGAGAAACAAAAATGGGTGACCAAGATGTTGGGTTATGACTTTGAAGTCATCTACAAAAAAGGGAAGCAAAATGTCGTGGCAGATGCACTCTCAAGAAAGGATGAATATGTTGAGGGATTTCTTTGTGTTATCTCTATCATCCAACCTGATTTGATAACATAAGAAAGGGATGAATGGAAGAATGACGAAGAAGCGTGGACTTTGATTCAAAGGTTGCAGCAAGATTCCAGTGCCTATGATACATTTACATGGAAAAGTATTTCTCTATGGTACACAGATCGCTTATACTTATGTAATAACTCCCAACTCAAACAAAAGGTACTTTTGGAATTGCACACCTCCCCAGTAGGAGGGAACTCAAGATTTTTGAAAACCTATCACAGGGTCAAGAGGGAATATTTTTGGGATGGCCTTAAAATTGATGTTCAAAGGTTTGTGGCAGAATGTTTGGTTTTCCAAAAAAATAAGGTGGAAACAATTAAGACCCCGGGTATTTTACAACCATTATCCATTCTAAGTCAGTGTTGGGAGGAGGTTTCCATGGATTTCATCACAGGGTTACCAAATTCTTAAGGAAAGAGTGTCATGATGGTGATTGTTGATAGACTTACCAAGTACACACACTTTTGTGCACTCTCTTGTCTTTTAAAATCCAATACAGTTGCTACCACATTCATGGAGACAGTTCAAAAGCTACATGGAAGCCCAAATATTATTGTAAGTGACAAATCCCATCTTCACTGGACATTCTTGCACAAAATTATTTTCTTGTTTGGGTACTCAATTGGCTCATAGATCATCTTATCATCCTCAATTTGATGGACAAATTGAGATAACAAAAAAATGTCTGGAAGGATACCTTTGTTTCTTTATCTCTTATAAACAAACACAATGGTTCAAGTGGTTACCCTTGGAATAATGATGGTATAACACTTCCTTTCATACTGCAACAAAAATGACACCATTTATGGCACATTATGGATATCACCCACCATCCATAAATTCTTCTCTAAAATAAAAATCTATTGTTCAAGTAGTCGAATGTCACATCGAGCATCAACAACAAGTTCTCCAACTCTTAAAGGAAAACCTGACCATGGCACAAAATCGCATGAAACAACAAGCATATCAACAACATAGTGAAAGAAGTTTTTTTTAAAGTTTCTGCTATTATTAGGTTACTTTCAATTTACTAGATAACAATAGCATAGACAGGATCACTGAGAGAAACACAATCACAAGAGTACACAAGCATTTATCCTGGGAAACCCTCAAGGGGAAGAAAACCCAGCAAAACTTCCTTAATATAGATAGCCAATACAATGCCAAGATAATGAACCAGACAACATAGAATATCCAACACTGAGCAACACGCCTCTCTCTCTTCCTTCTTCTGGCAACGGGCAACTGCAACTTCCTTCAAAACTTGCGCACTAGATGATTGAGTTGAGTGTGTGTTCAAATGAGGCACTGACCTCTCTTATTTATACAATTCTGGAACGTGTGGAAGTGTCTCTTCACTGGCAGGGATGACTTCTTCTTCTGGGTGGTTATAACCACCTTTAATATATTATGGGGCCTCTTTAATATATACTGGGGCCGACTTCTTATTTAGCCTATT